>JBAMHX010000001.1:19725495-19752439 GCA_037177515.1 Pseudomugil tenellus
ATATATATATATATATATATATATATACACTGATGGGATTTGTTGCTTTTTCAAGGATATCTGGAAATAGACGGCGCAGAGGGCAGAATGCTGTTCTTTGTGGCTCCAAGCAAGAGAGCTGTGTAGCTTGAGTAAATGGGATAATGACTGGGAATGGTGTGGGCTGTCACATGTCAAACATTGTTTTTTTTTAATCCAATCATCAGCTCATATGTCAATCAGCTCCACAAAACAGAAATTGACCAACAGGTCAAGAGCATTTTCTGAGAATCCATGTAGTTTAAAAAATGAAATAAAAAAAAATAACAGTAGTCAGCCTTGTTAACCCATGGATTAATATGCCTATACAACAGTGGACTCGGAGCTAGCATGTAGTAATACCTTTGTGACATTTTCCCCTCATATGATAGCCAAATTAATGACAGCCAAATAAGGTGGCAGAGAGTGCACAGGAACATATCAGGGTATTACAATGACTAATCTATATTTTTGCAAATGTGATGTGTGACTGATGATATAAACACAATGTTCTCTGGGAAATTCCCTGAAACAAGCACGTCATAGCCAAGAATTGGGATTGACGTTTTATATTAAGTACTCGCATCAACAACTGCATCTTTTTTCAGACTTGTAAAATAGTTGCATGCCAATATACCTCATTTCCTTTCTAAATAACAATCTTATTTTAATAAAACAAAAAGCTCTTGAAAATAGAGAAAGACAAAGCTTGGTCTCTACAATGTGCTGTTGGTATGTATAAAGTACTATCAAGACCCCACAGAGCTACTATGATACTCTCGGCCTGAGCTCCCCTCTGTTGTTTCCAAGTACAGAAAACTAGTTTATAGGCTATTGAGAATAACCTCCTTGACTTTTATAAACCTTATAAATCTATACTTAAGTAGTGTCTTTGAGGTTCAGACAAAGGTGTGTGTGTGTGTGTGGCAATGTAGATAAAAGAATGAAAGGATTCTAAAATGTGGCAAATACAGAGAAGGAGTTGACCATAGATTGCAGGGAAGTTTGGGGGTAGAATATGCATTCCTCTGCTTTCCTTTAAATCCTGCCAGAGACAATAGGAGTTAATATGACCCTTTTCCACCACAGCCTACTAAGCCCAGTATGATACAATTCGTCCTTGCTTGTTGGCATTTCCATCAGGATCTTCCAGGGCTGAATAGACGCATATTTTCCTCTACTCCATTGGGGTTCTGGAAGGGCAGAATTGTGCTGAAAATGTGACTCGTACAGTTTGCAGGTCACTATTGTTAAGAAGTTGATGTCACAGAATGAGTCATGAGAGAGACTCAATAATAACGTTGGTTAGCATCAGCAGGCAGCAGCACAATAGCTTTTTGGTCAACAGCCTTCTCTGGCTCTATTCATTGAACCTTTTTTTCTAATTACAAGCAGTAGACTGAGCAACAGGTAAAGCATGACCTCCATGTCCTATATTGTTGTGCTGTGTGTGATGCAAAAAAAACCAAATTACTTCACAATGCTTACAAGGCACCTTGCTACGGTGACCCACCTACATTAAGGGCACCTCATCTTTAATGGAAACTATCAAAATCAGGTAGATAGAGCTTAGTAGGTGCTATAGTGGAAAAGGAACATCACTAAGAGAAAGGACCAGAGGGTGTGATTTAGTAATGATAATGTGATGAGAACCAATCATGAACCTGAACTACGAGGAGGGCCTCTCAATTTGTTTCTAGAGTGGTAGTTTAGTGACAGATTGATTGCTCTGACTGAAAATGATTATGTGACACATGGAAAGTGGATGCATCTCTGATATAAAGTACAAAAAAAGTCAAATAGGTATATACTACATACCTATCTCTTTATACATAATCCATACTTGTAGTCAACCAGTCATGTTCAATTATAATCCAAAATTATTTTCCTACAGTCTTTAAAAATAAGAAAGGAGTTTCTCAAGAGGTACAGCAACGTATTTCCTATTACAGTACTGTCATTCACATTAGCATCTAGTACATGGTGTAAGGTAAAGTTGCTCTTCTGCTTCACTTTCTCAACATGCCATCACAGCTGCCAACAAGGGTTTGACTGAATAGCAGAGTGCCAAGTAAAGCAGGCTGCACCTACTCTACGTAATTTGTTCCTCCGAGGACTATTGTGGCCTAAAGTGTTGGCTTGTACAGCCTTGTTTTTGTTCCAGTTGTCTCCTTTTGGTTAACGTTAAAAAACAACTGGATAAAGTCAAGCATGAAACATCTAATAATATAACAGCTGATTACTTGTTATGAAGCAATAAATAAAAGTGTGAATCATATATCTTTCTTGAACAGCCATCAATATCTCTTCATGGCATATTTATGAATATGGATAGATTTTTCTCACAATGTTGCCTCTTTACACTGCAGTAACTGTGGCAGCGACAGCATATAATCAATAGTTTCACCTTTCACTTTGCCACCCAATAGCAGAAAAAATACGCACAGCTTGGAAGTGCTTTGCTTACAAGTGAGACTTGTCATTGGGATTTAATTTAAAGTTTAAAAGGATGCTTAACATAAACATAAGCTTAATGATTAACTACTTTGTATCTAATTCAGTTTGGATTTAAGTTAATGGTTTTTCGGGAAGTTACTAAATTAAATCTCACACGAGAGACACTACTAAAAGAATCAGTTGAATTTACATGCCCCAAAACTTTAAGGACATACCTCAATACTGAACTGTTTTCTTTTGAGCTTAAAGGCCAGGTCCTTGTGGTCAGGAAGTTGGCTTGCCAGACAGTTCAGGTGAGGAACCTGGTGAACATGTATGAGACCTGTGAAGCACAGAAGAAGCAGATTGATTACATGTGAGAAAGTTTAATAGTGCGTAAAAAATTAAACAAAATTTGATCTGTCTGTAGCGTGTGTAAATATTAATATACCCTGCATGCCAATACTAAACCACTATAGACAGAATTATGCTTTGCTATTTGAATTAATAAAGACCTATTTTACATTTCTATATTAAAACTCTTAAAACAAGATTCATAACAAATAAGAAATTATTAACTGCAGTAAGCAGCATTAAAATGAGGAAAACCTTTTACAGTATAGACAGTATCAAACAGCTACATTGGCATTCGGAGTCATTCACAAATATCTGAAAAAAGTTTTACATCAGCAGTCCTACTTCCTTTTTTCCTATACGACCCAAGTGTGGCAAAGCAAATTGGCCAGCTATTACTGGGACAAAAATATGAACTAACAATTCCTTAAAGGGTCAGGGGATTTTTCAGCTTCCTCTTCTTGTTTTCAAAGTTTTTTCTTATTTTAATTTTTGCACCAAAGCATTTTCTTCAAACTGCAATTATACTGTAGAAGTGCGGAGGTATAAATACACATGAGAGAGATAAGGAGAGATGAAGGGAGTAACAGAGAAAGGAAGACAGACAGAGAAAGTGGGGGATGGTTGGTTCTTTCCTCTGTGCACTTGGGTGATTTCCCCTTGCCTGATTTGCAGTGACAGGCTTCCCAGCATGCTTTGAGCAGCCCTGAACTGCTGCTGCAAACACACATGCATGCGCAACTGCATGCACTCTCACACTTGTACCAGATGCGTTTGCACTCATGAGCACACATCAAAACAATCATACACAGAAACGTATTTCATAATCCTACCAGGGCTTCTCTAGCTGGTTAAACAGGGCAAATTTGTATTATTTGAACAGGAGAATAAAACAATATTCACAGCAAATCCTAAAGAACCTTTTTGCAGCATAAACTGATTTTATAAAATGATGTGGCACAACACACTCTTACTGAATGAGCTTAAAGTCACCTGTCTTTACATTGCAAAGGAATGTTATCACTGTGTGAAGGACTTATCTACATAGATGCTGCTGGATGAATAAAAAAATCCTCCATTGAATGTTTTCAATCTTATCTCTAAACGTGTCACAACCAGGGTCTTACCCAGGAGGGAAAGAACGAGGGAAAGATAGGAAGAAAAAAAAAGCACAAAACTAAGTGGGAGAGTTTTAGAGGCACTGCTAAAAATACTCCACTCGCTTATTTTGACCTTTATGTGTGGGGAGTGATAAAAAAAAGGAGGATAGTGAGCAGGAGATAGAGGGAATGATAAAACTGGAGAAAAAGTGATGGCGAAGACAGGGACAGCAGAAACAAACTACATTGCCCTTCTCTCCACTATCTTGGTTTCCTTCGTCCCTTATCGGTGTCCTCTCTCCCTACTGAAAGCTTTGCCCTCCATTTATTAGCAGAGCATGCTGGCCGTGGAGACATTGAGCGAGGGATAGAGAGATAGAGGCAGAAAGGAAGAGAGAGTGATGGTGAGAATATCGATTCCCCAGTGTTGGTCTGCTCTGCTCCAGAGCCTCAGGGGCATGGGACTGGGGATGGAGAGTGGGCGAGGCGAGAGGGAGAGAGGCTCTGCTGGAGGGGGGGAAGCAGGGATGGAGGGAGTGAGGGTGCGAGGGAGAGGGGTACAGCGTGGCAGCTGAATCCCCCCCGGCCTGTCTACTGAGGAGCACGTCTGATTGAGCAGCAGCACACTAACACACACTGACAGCCTGGCCTGCAAGGGGGCTGCCCTGCCTCCATCCACAGCCCAGCCCCAGCTTTAATGCACTGCCTATGTGTGTGTGCGCGTCTGTATATTTGATGGAAAAGAGACAGAAAGATAAGCGAGTGTGTGTGTTCTTACCATGGTAGTCTTTGTAGAGAGGGTTGGTCTCTCTTTCTGAGCCTTTAAAAGATTCTAGTGCTATGGCATTGTCACATAGCCTGGTTATGCTGCCCATTAGAGCTTTGTCCTGAAGGATGGAGAGGGATCAAGATTGGGGGAGGCAGAGAGCAAGAGAGAGAACATAAGCAGGTAATTAAAAGCCTCCCGAAGAGCCATTAGTGTTGCAATTAAATTAGGTCATCAATTCCTGTGGCCAGGTCACCTTTTACAATGACTTGTCCGACTGAAATGAGTTATTGAGCAAAAAAAAAAAAAAAAAAAAAAAAAAACCATGTAAGAGCCACAGAGGGGATGTCAGAGCAGACAAACACACATACACCTTACACCAGTACAACAAAAAAAATTGGAATGGGAAAAAGTCACTGAGCGCTACACTTACATAATTTAACTCAATCTAAAAGCATCTCGACAAAAGGCTAACGACTGGTCCACAATCTCACAGCATGACGGGATAAAGAAGGATGAGAATCAAAATAGGTTTGATGAGGCGAGCACCCCCTACTGGTTAGATGAGTAACTTGATAAAAGAAAAAAATGGGACAAATGAGGACTGAGGACAGTGAATAATAAAGAATAGGGGAGTAATATACAAAGAGTGGAGGTAGAAGGTTGAGGGAGTGGAAGGGAAGGAGAGAAAGGTACATTGGGACAGAGGGAAAGGGGGGAGTCCTACATTATTAATCCCTCTGCCTCCTGAATCATTCACATCCTTCTCTCTGTGTTGGCTGCCATCGCCTAATGCAGTTTTCATGCCTTCATGTCTTTCCCTCACTCTTTTTTCTTCCTTTTCATTTTTGTCCTACTTTTAAAGTATGCATATCCTGCCAGTCAATGACGCCACCACTCGGAGGGTATCTTAGGTCATTCCTGCAGTAATTAAACCCACTAGGAGTTAAGATTACAACAAACTCAAAACATTGATGGCATAAGGTTACCAGTAGTATCTGTGTGAGATATATTACATATAAAATATTAGCTGTGTCATTCTGCAGAGGGTATAATCACTTGTGTGCATTCTGAAGACAACAAGATGTTGCTTGCAAAGATTCACAAGTTTCAAAATATTGTTCATTAGAAGCAGCTGAGCAAACTTGCAGGATAGAAGAATGAGGTGGTTACTGGTCAGAAGAAGGCACATTTCATCTCATCTTAAAGTGTCATGAACAGCAAATATTAACAAAGGACTCCAGCTTTAGCAACTACGGTTTTAAAAAGAAGGCTCAGTAGGAATTTTTTACCTTGAACATGTGGACATTGGGAATTTTCTATGCTTTATTCATGTAATGAGAATATTAGGAAGGGATTTTTTTCCTTTACATTTGATTGTAGATAGGCATTTTTCAAACTAATATTTTGTTGAACAACACTTTGAAGCAATTACTGCAATCAGGTGTTTTCTTTAACTCTAAGACTTCTGCACTAAGACTTCTGCAACTCTAAGACTTCTGCTCTAAATTGTCTAGGAGAGATTTCTTTTGTTTTGATTATTCATTTCAGTCATAGTTCAAAGGCAGTGTCTCGTTTCACTAAATTATAATTTAGAATGTACTTTTTTCAGTTTACAATTTAATTTAGCTTTTTCTTTAATGAGAGGATGCGGCAACGCTTGAGCATCACTGTACATTTTATATCACAGTTGGGAATAGTTTTTTTGCAGTGTTTGTTCAAGTGGTACTTTTTATGCACAGATGCAACTAAGTGAAGAGACACAGCAGGGAGGACTTTCACTGCCATTGGTTTAATGTGTCATGGTTTTAAGTCTGAGCGTAGTATAGTGCCTAAAGAAATCTTACAGATGCTTTTAAAATTTTTCTTGTTAATTCATTAAAGAATAAAGGCCAGAACTATACCATTAAGGTGAATATTCTGAATGTTTTATACCCAGAGCCTTTGAGCTCTTTTCCACCAAACATCTAACCTTGGTTCAACTGGCCCTAAGGCTTACGAGACAGGTATTGGTCTTTGGCACTACGGAAGTATGCATACAAATTTTCTGAGCATTTTTGAGCAAGTTCCCAGAGACACAGTAGCCTCTTGAACATAAGAACCCTATGATCTGATGAAACAGACATTGAACAGTTTGGTCACGGTCACTAATTAGGATAGACAAAACAAATTGGACAGAAAGGTTAAGCAATCTTGAGTGAAAACATTTCCACAGTTACCAGAACCTAATGCCATGGTTAAGCCACTTCATCAGCACAACCTGCAGTAAACATTCACCACCCCATTAAAACAAGATAAGCTTCAATGTTTTTCCAAGGCAAACAGGAGAAACTTCCAAACAGATATGTAATGCGATTGTAAAGAATTTCCCAAGACATTCTGCTTTAAGTTGCTTTAACCAAGTATGAAGTAATGTGTCTGAACACTTTTGCTAGTTTTTTGTATAGATGAAAATTGATAACTTCTAGGAGCAAACACAATGCAAAAAAAACAAACAAAAAAAAAACACATCTGAAAACTTTGTTTACATATATTTGTGCTAGTGCATGGGCTGGGTGTGGTTGCAGGATATAGGATGATGGAGGAGAACCAGGCTAAGACAAAACTAATTAATGTTTCAGATGGACTGTGGCACAGCACTGCTGTAAGGAGGCTTTCAGTGACTTGCTCAGCTTCCCAAGCTGCTCAATAATGTATTGAGGATTGTAAACTAGTAGCAGTGAACTAGTTGGCTAAGACCTATATGTCTTTACTAGTTAGCAAACTGGTACTGGTCTAGACAGTCTTCCAAAGGCCACATTATCTTACCTGAAGTGATTCTCTATGCAGTGTAATAACAGAGAAAAGCTCACTACACTAATAAATTATTCTGAGGCTTAGTAAATATCCTGATAAATAAATGTTAGATGGCCTCAATAAAATCTCTGAAAAATCATTTAGTTGAATTTTTGAGTTGGAAGTACTGAAAGAAAAGCCTAGAAACTCAACAGATGTTTCTGTGTAAAAGTATTTCATTCATGTTTATTTCAAATACATGAATGAGATAATAAGTCACATACAAGATTACAAAGATAAATGTATTATTTTTTAAATGTTATGAAAATATTTGAGAAAGTACAATGCATATTTATCAGTGTTATAAACAATAGTTATTAATTACTAAAATCAATATTATTTATTTTTTCACACAAACTAAATACTTTGAGTAAGATGTGATGACGTATTTCAAAAATACTGGCAAGATAGAGCGAACAGAATGGGAACGTTTACATGATGCTTTTAATTCCGAATTATTAATTCCGAATTAACCCATTCCAATTTAAATTCAGGAAGCTTTGATTTTACATGGAAATTTTTATTCCGAATAAAAGGCTTACATGGCATCACGTTTATTCTCATCTCTTAATTCCGACTTGATGGCAGAAGCGACGTCATCACACAGCAAATCTCTTCCTGTTTGTAGCCTTAGCAGCTACATGGAAAACGATCAAATATAAACAGTTTTAGCTTCAATTTTGATTCAATTTTGAAGTACTAGCTTGTCACATATACGACTTTACAATACAGAGCAGCTGAGGGGAAAAGAAAAATAGATGGACTGAAAATATTGAAGAAGGGAGGCAAACTTTGTTTAAAAAAACGTTATTGCATTTACCAAACAACAAGACGGGAGGCAGAAGTCTGCGCACATGCGTCATTGCAGCGGGAGAAGGTAAGCATGCGCAGAACGACCAGCATTAACCACAAGAGGAATTAAGTCTTTACATGAGACAGGAATTATTTAATTCCGTGTTAAAATGAGAATAAACCAGCCAGTTTAGTCAGATTTAAGTTTAATTCCGAATTAACAATTCCACTCAGAAGTACATGTAACCATGTAAACACGTAAATGAAGTATGTGTTTACAGGGTTACTTTTCGTCTGTTTAAAGCAGAATTAACTTTTATTCTGAATTAAAGAGTAATTCTTTAACGGGGCCAGAATAAACTGGCTGGTTAATTGGCCCCATTTACATGGGACTTTTAATATGCATTAGTTTTCTTTAAGTCAGAACAGAGGACCAATTGCATGTTTGAATGTTCACAGTTGCATGATAATTTACTTACAGGTGAGATTTTCTATTTTACAGTGAATTTACTGAGAAACCAAGAGGTCTCTATTTGATGTCTCACTGATCATTTGGGAGAGGATGCAAATGTTGCACATCTCTTTCAAGAATTTTAAGTTGAATATTTTGGCTTTTGAGATGAAAAAATAACTGAGCTGAGTCCTTGTAATAAATAAACATTTAGAAAGTTGTGCAGTAGTGCACATTTCACAGCAGATTTCACATGACTTGAGATGTTCCAGTGAGTTGTAGGTCAGCATTTGTGTTGCATTTTGACCTCAACCAACCAGCTGCTTACTGCAACATCTAAAGATAGTGGACCTTTCAAACATAGTGGCTGTTAGTCGAGAACATCTACTGCAGATGATGTGCATATTGTCAAGAGTTACTGCTTGATTAAATTTGGTAGATAACGGTCATCAAGAAGCCCCATCCATCTCTTTTTAACATGTCATAAAGAAAACTGTAAATTATGTTTGTATCATTGCAAAATTTTACACTGTGCCATCATGTATATGCTACTGCTGGTAAACTACTGCTGTAAAGTACTTAGAGAACAGCATTACTTTAACAAGTTTGAAACGCAGTGTCAAAATGTTTCTGCGTGCATCTTCACTTCACTTCAATAAAGTTTTAATTAATATAGCATCAATAAACAGCAAAGTCGTGTTATGGCACAGATATATTCAGTTCAAGGCAATATCATCCAGTTTTTTTTTAAAAAAATGACAATAGTCTGCTTCATAGCAAAACTTTATTAATGTAAAACCTCAGTTTGTTCATTTCCTGAAATTTGGAGAAATAAAATTTACTTAAACCTGTTAATGTGGTCATATTCACACGAAGATGCTGATGCGCTTGGCTGAGGACATGATGAAGATTTAATAAACCAAGATGGCTCAGCCTAATTTTCTGATGGAAGAATTATCGCTGTTCTCAGTAGTCTTCAGCATCTCAACAGAGACTGTGATCTTACAGGACAGGCAAATGGTAGTATTTTAATGAGGTTTTCTGTAGCTGTGGAAATTTCTGTGGATACCGTTAAGTAGAGATTCAGATACTGAAAAATGACTGCTGTGTATTCTTAATGACAACATTTCACAAAGCTGCTCCTAAACCTTCTGGCTGTCACTTAATTTGGTAATTGTCTCACCACGCTGACAAAATGTTTGCCACAAAAGATACAAGGTAAAGTAAAATTTGTAGCACACTTTTTTTTTTTTTTTTTTAAATGGGTGTGTGCAACATGTTCCTGGAAACATTTCAGACATATTAGTGATATTAGTCTGGTCTTAAGAGTCCCAAGTGTTATTTGTTTAGGGTGTAAATGCACCCTAAAGGTGCAAAGCTGAGTTCCTTTGAGAACCATATGCTGTTCACATACATTTCCAGAATTAATAGTAACAGTAGTGAATTTAAGTAGGAAGCAGCATGTACACCAGATACATATAGATATGTGCACTCATGTTTGATCCATTGTGTACAGAATTTAGTTTAACTCACGGTTTTTATGTAATGGATGTGCTTCAGACATATTACATATAGACTGAGTGGATGTAATGTCATATTCATAGAAATAAACATTAAATGAAAAACTATGATGTGGTCTTTTTTATATATAGATTTAGTTTAAAACATTAACTAAATATAACCGATTCTCTTAATTAAATGATAATTTTGTAATTAGCTAAATTTATTAGGTATTTCAAGATTATGTACTCAATATTTCATGTGGTTTCTTTTCAGTTATTTCAGATATATTAACTCAATTTTACACGTTACTGTAACAGCTACAATTGTTCATGTCAACTTAATTTCTTTTAGTTAAAGTTACTCAAGAAAATAGGTAAATTCAATTGAACTGATTTCTTACTAACTTATTTTTCAGTGTAAAAATTGGATAAATCTATGTTTCATTTTTTAGACTGTACATGTAAGATGGTAAAACACTTATGGGAATATTAATTCAGTTTAAATGGATTAGCTTAGAAATATTGGCAGTCTCAGCTGATCAGTTTAGGTTTTTTTCTTCTGATAACTTCAAGTGATATTCACAACGCTAAGCTAGTCATAAGGTCATAATATAACAGCCGCTAATTACCTCCATGTTGGCTTAGTCACCAAACACCTGATTCAATCCAAAATTTTCCCCCTTTTTTCTTCCCATCCCATTCACTTCTCTCCACAGGGTGGAGAGAGGGGAGGGGACAAATTAAGGGTTTGGAAGCCTGGCCAGAGTGGGACAGTGGGACCGCTCCCACCACAGCTGACATCTGCTAGTTAGCCACTCTACCTTTTTTGACTAGGCCAAAGCCGCTGTGAACTGAGCAAACAGGCCTGGAGCCAGAATGTGTTGTGACAACACAGCTGTTCTCCAAGTTAAGCACTGACCTATATCTTTGAAAAAAAGAATCACAGATAACAAAGTGTCAATGCTCTTGTGAGTGAATGCTCCAAGAGTGGTTAAAGTGTGGCCAGGTTAGTTCAGTAGAAGGTCTCAGATGGCCTCTGTGGTGAGTTTGTCTCTTTAGTTGACTGTCTGGGGGGGGGAGGGTTGTGGTTTGCCATATGCCTCAGCAGATGACTCCACCTTCACACTGAGAAGCCAGACTGGACACAGAGGCTTACACGTAGCCTCATAGCCCAACCCACAATCAACAACTACCCATAACTAGAGACACTACTACAATGACTGAGGTTTGTTGAAGTATAGAATGTCATGTACATACACATACTCTGTATGACTACAAATAATAAAATAAGAAATAAAGAAGGGGGTTTTAATAAAGTGTACTCTTGGCTGGGATGTTTCGGGAGCAATGCTTGGGGTGAAGGTACTCCACAACAAAATGCTGTATGCTTTTTAACCGCTAAATGAAGAGTCCATGGACCAAACAACAACCCATGCACAAGATGACAAACTGTCTATTATTAATCGATTTCAGTTGAATCAAGTTCAGTGCATCCTTTTTTGGAAAACTGACTGTATATGGTTTGGTATGCCATTACTAGATTAGTTTTAACAATTGTAAAAAGTAAACAATGAAAGCAGAAGTTGTGTGGCCTTTGATAGGTTGTCTCTACATGTCAAACACTGGCTTACCTGGATGAGATGAGATGGTAGAGTAACTACTGCAACTGACAATGATGACCTCAGCAAGGAACGAAGTCCATAGAGAAAAGTAGTCAGGGCGTGGCTGTGGGTAGGGTTGTCATGACAACTCAGGTCATCACCCCAAAGAGCTGAGCCAAGCGAGTGAAGCCCAATTCTCAGGATGTTACGTGACTTTGACTGTATGAAATTAAGAAAAAAAAGAGGGAGGGAGCAGGGCAGAATTGTATTTAAGATTAGCAAAGTCTTGTAAATAAATAACATGTCACTAAAGCCAATAGCGAGTACACAGTAACACAATATTAAACACCAACAGAATGAATGAATCTGAATATTATCTGAAAACTGCTTCTAAGTCATTTCAGAAAGGTGCTGTTGTCTTGGGGTCATGTTGCCAAACTCAGGAAGAGAGCGACCGGACAGTCTGCTCACCCGCACAGACGATCTGAACACAGTGCCCAAACGTGACTGGACACAACTGCCCAATCACAGAAGCCATCTGACACATGCACAATGGACCTGTCAGACAGGCTTCCAATATGGCTGCCACCCAGAAACCCCAGCACATTCTTGGCACAACAGTGATGCTCTTCAGCCAAGGGGGCCTGGGTAAGGGTGGAGTGCCTTGCCTTGAAACCACCCTACCCCACCACAAGGAATCAACTAAATCCCACTTTCTTGAGAAATGAGAAAAACTGGCGAAACAGTGGTAGGACATATATCGCTGACCATCAGAACGGGGGAGCCTGTCTAAAATGTGAGATGTTTTAGTCTTTAGTGTAATTATCCTTCATTTGGAGTTTCTTTACGATTGCTACCGATTACTGAAGTGAGAGCCAAGAGTGAAAAACAAAGCCTGGTTTGAAAACTGCTCACTTTTCTTTTTTCTGACTTTAACACTTAAAAAAAAAAAAACTCCATTGACACAACCTTTTCAAAATCTCCACCCAACATCCCACTCTTTCCTCCCAAAAGTATGACCTAAGCTTCGTCCAAATCGCAAAAATCTAAGAAAAATAAACGCCATTGTTTGCTACCAGACGTACTCTCACCATGAACTCTTAGACCATCTTTCTATACATAATCCAATATCAAATTTCCATTTCCACATTTCACTCTGCTGAAATTGTAGCATTATTTATGTACATTGCATGGTCAAAATAGTAATTTATTTGTTTAACAGAACAAAAAAATTAGAAATCCATTTCTGTGTCTGAACACAGTGGCGGATTGGGGGTGGGGGGTGGGGTTACTGAAAGTGAGACAGTTGCTGTGGTAACATCAGGATGGCAGGCCAAATTTAACTTCTATAGTTTACCCTATAGAAAAATCAGGGAACCATGCCAGGAAGATCCAGCCAAAGACTCAAGGCCAGGCACATAGACTACACATGTCTGGAACCACAACCTAATCAGGCACAGTCTGTGGAGACTCCTGCTTACACCCATGCCAAACTCAAAAGACACCAATACATATACTCATGGAGACATATCTGTCCCTAGTTACTTTTTATTTTTTTTAATTAATTTATGAACACAGTTTTTATGATCTGCATGTTTATATACCAGTAATCATATAGTTAAACACTTCACATGGGCAGAATAAAACTTAACGTACACACCATGTTATCCATACGGGACATTTTTGTGCTAGTGCCCATGTTGCTTTGTGCTGGTCTGCATTCCTAGACTGTGCCAATAGCATGTCAAGCGGTCACACTGCTTTAATGATGTCAGCAGTTAATCTGGTGTTTGAGTGACAGCACTTGGGAAGGAAAAATGGGGGTAGAGGAGGTAAATCCCATGTGTGAGCGACAGAGAGGTAGTTCCAGGTGACGAGTAGAGAGGTCACAGGACAGAGGTTAATCAGATGCAAAGAAAAGCACGCATTTATGGAAAAACAAACATAGAAACTTTTACATTTTTCAAATATGTTATAGAAATCAAAGGTAATTTTAGTTAGTGCAAGTTATATGCATAATACAGTACACTTTATAATGTATGGACAGAACTCTAGGATCTGTAGAAAACCTAAATGGGCATGGTGAGTGAGACAGACGGGGTCATAGATGTATGTGGCATTCTGTGTAAGACTTGTGACCATTAAAACGATGCAAGTCAAAGGTAAGACAGACACAGCTGTGGCACACAGGTATATGGAGGACTGTAAAATAAATACACATAAGTACACCAACAAATACACACACATAAAATATTTACCTTTTTGTTTCTTATGTCCATCACAAAAATTAAATGCAAGGTAGTTAGATCTGACCCTTTTAAGTAGATCAAAAGAAAGTCATTTGCCACTTTGTAAAAAAAATTAGGAAAAGTTGTTAAAAAAAACATTGACAGTAAGCCAGTTTAACAGATTTCAGTTTTGATTATCACAACTTTTATGTGAGTTCACATTTCAATCAAAGATGATTTTTAATTTGATTTTTAATTTGTTAATACAGAGAGAAACTAGAAATGCACTCTCAGAGCGCAGAAATCCGCCGAGCTTATTATTTGGGCTTATAGGGTGATACATCTGTCAAACCTCAGTCACACATGATCTTTGTCAGAGTGAAAAACAGCAGACAGAAATGGCCTGTGGGAGGCGTCAGCTACCATCACGAGTGCCTATCTCACAAGGTTAAAGAATCCGTAAAATCATTCCTGGATCCAGTCGGTGATCCAGATCACCTCCAAAACGTAATCACTTGTTCAGCTTCTGGATATATCCTGAAATTTTCATGAGAATCCGTATATAACTTTTTGAGTAATGCTTTACACAGAAAAACAAAAAGAGACAATTAAGCGAAGACGATTATATTACCTCCTAGGTGGAGGTATTAAACAAGACATTTGTCACTTAAGAGTTAGACACCCTCTTCAGTGTTGCTGGTTGACTGGACTAAAGGATAATCAAATATAACATCAATAAAAATGGCTGCTGTTCAGCTACATGTATGTCTATCAACCACTTTCATGTTATAACACCGGGTGTCGCCATGACACCTGGTCCCCCAGGAAGCGCTGTTGGTCACTTCCGGTTTTCGCTAACTAGCGAGCATAACAGTCTATTTTAGAAGTGCGATTTGATGCTATATATTCACACAAATGTCTTTGGGGATGACTTGGTATCTTTAGATACATACACAACTTCTGGAAACTGAAGGATTTTATGAAGGAAGCATGTTACGACCATAAAGTCACTTGCAAGATAATGTCAAGACATGAGGCGATTTCACAACAATGGCTCACAGTGCTAAAGTTAAAACACCCATCAAAGAGAGTCTTCATCTGCTCTTATCATTTTGTTGATCATAAACCGGCAGAGCTGCATCCAGATCTAGAATTATATCTGGGCTACGAATGATCACCAGCAAGTTAGAGGCAAAGGCTAACTAGATACCAAGATGTAGCTGATAAGACATCTGCGTCCACTGGGACTATTGAAGTACAACACGAAGAGCCTCGTAAGTACTCTAATTATTAGCACAGGTTAGGTCATGAGGTATTATTGTTGTTTATTTTGTAGATTCTTTTAAACAATCATGCAGGAAAAGTACATGGTTTCACATTCTCTAGATGTTTATATTTGTTAGTGCATTGACTTGGCCCCACTTCAGCTTTCAAGACAGCAAATCTTCCATCCTTTCTACACAATAATTTCCCTATTTTTAACAATGCATATAGTTATTTGCCTCTGTGTTTTTATAGTTACAGAGTTCATCACCCTCACTAAAAAAGTAATTTATGATGACAACGTAGCTAACGTTGGGCCACTGCTTCTAGTCATTTACCTTGTTACAGTAGACGGATGGGGCACTCTCTCTGTTCTGTCTTCTTTTGATCAATAATGTGACCATGTATCAATCTTTGAGATTTGGCCACTGTTTGATTAATGGAAATGTTATTTTTAGGATTTTTCTGAAGCAGTATTACATTAAAAAAAAAAAAAAATCCTTATTGCTAACGTAGATGGAAGGGGGAAACCGACTTCCACTTAATTAAACACAGTGGATCATGGGAACGGTTATGCTCCAAAAAAGTGGTGGATAAGATTGTAAAAAGAAAATTATTAAAGCATAATGAATGTGTTGTTTAAATTATTGGGCCCTTTAATAACTGTAGATATTACCATTTTTATAAGGTTGCTGCGCCAAAATACATTGATCACAAACTCTTTGTATCCAATCTACAGGAAATGAAAGTCAAACAGTTGTTTCATGGTTTCTTACCATGGGGGCAGCCACGTCAAAGCCCTCCCTTTGTATGACCTCTTGAAGAGACTTCAGCAATGCAGAGTAAGGTTCAAACATGGTACTAGAGAGAACAAAGAACAGATCGGACGTTGAACCACACATTTAGGAAGAAAACCCTAAAGAGATACTTAAGATTTTGAAACCATTAATGAGACCATTTTTTATGAAAATGGGCCAAGCTTATCAATGTCGCAGTCTAATCCTTTATGACTGCAACATTTTCCTCCTGACTGTGCTTTTTTGGAGCCACCGAAGCAGACAGATGATCCATATCAAGAGATCCAATTAATGTATTTGGTTGATTGAATTACAACATGACTGGTTCTTTGTCAGCTCCCTGAGGATCTGATTGTGCCGAGACAGACAGACATATGAGATGCACATATGCAAAAACATACACACAACAAAGATGAGATTGGGGATTAATAGGCTGATATTTGAAATGAACAGAGAACAGCATTTTGATGTTTAATCAAGGAGAAGATGTGCACAACTGACAAAGGGCACACAGTACCATTAAACCAACGTTTTGCAACAGACGAGGGAGGGTTAACTGCTGAGCCGTTGATAAGCTTACAGGATGTCCAATAGGAATGTTAAACTCATCTTTTTACACAGGAACCTCTACTTAAGAATGCCCCACCATTGTAATGACCTCTCTGTCATGATTCACAGTGGGCTGCTATGTCAGTTGTCAATTCAACCTGCAGGCTTCAAAAGCTGATACACATAGACTGGTCACACGCCAATAGTCCTGCATAAAGAACAGAAATTCACACTAGTGCTGATTACACTTGGACAAGTATATCCATGTACTCCATTTCAGTTATTCAACACAACAATGGTGCCTCCTGACCCTGCTGTGGCTAATGATAGAGCCGGATTGGTGAAGAGGGACACCTACCCTCCATGTTCTCTCTGCCCATGCACCAGCCCTGAGGTAGGGGGCTGGGATGATGTGACATGTATTTGTGCAGGAGGTTGCCTCTGGTTGGCAGCTATTGTGTTGGGCAGCATTGTATTTTAGTTACCCCTACCGAGCACTGGCCATTCAGGTACCAAAGAGGTCTAGGTGCTTCACGACAGGGGCTAGTGCGTCAGCTAATTGGGTTCACGCACACGGAAGCTTCTTTATATCAGTGTTCCTGTTTGAGCAAGGGAAGAAAGAGGAAAAAGGGGGATGCTTGGTCTTAAACAACAGGATCTGTATCACCTAGAGAGCAATTTGTGCCAATTATGCCTTCAAGTGAAACGGAGCAATTTAACAGCTAGGGTATCAACATGGGGCTGTGGACACGTGCAAGGGGGAGTAGCCTGCTTTGGAGTTTGTGTGGTATGTGTGCGTGTGTAATGTGCTAAGTGTTTGTGTTTTTGCATGTATTTGTGTCAGTGCATCGGGGGGGTCGGGGCACAATGGTGTTGTGCAGGTGTAGTTTCCAGCTGTCTATGTCTAAGATCTAAAATCCATTCACACACCACAAGAACACTATTTCGCTCTTACTCACTGCTGTGCAACTTTATATGTTTTTTATATTTTTCCCCATTAACATTATTGAATGCTGAACTGATTTTTAACAGCAACCAGAGCCACTTCATGTGCTGCACCAACTTGAAACATCTAATGTGTTTCTTTGGGAGCTCTGTTAAACAGTCTCCATTTGGCACTAAAAGGAAAGAGGGACTCTCTAAAGCCTCCTCCACAGCCTCTGTGCTCCAGATTGCCATGTTTACCCAGTATGTGCAAGTGTGCTTTCGTGTGCCTGTGTGTGTTTAACAGCACTCTTTGAGTAAAGAGCCTGCGTGACCTCTGAACCTTAAGTACACTCAACGCAGGAGAAATCAAACAGACGCTGAGCAAACAGGATCCTTATTTGAATACACATATGCAATCTTTCCTAAAGGCTGAATGACTTAGCTGATGGTAAGTAACTTGCAACAGAAGAACAAGGCAGATTTGTTTAATTTGTCTAAGAGGTGATTACACTGAGTCGGCAAGTATTTAAATCTACATAGTTTGTTCATACACATATTTACGATAAAAAAAGTTAAAAAACAAAACAAAAAACAAAAAAAAACAGAAATAAAAAATAAACTTTTCTAACTGTGAAATAAATCTAATTATATAAAATTCTTTTTGGGAAAAATGAGTAAAACTCTGTTCTATAGGGTTTATACTTTACATGCCCTTTTTGTACATTACTGAATGACCTGTATTCTCTGAACAATACAATGTTTACTTGTGTGTGTTCAGGTGAGGTATTATTTGTATTACTGTATTTTGTGGACGATGTCATGCTTGTGTGTTCATGCTCTGTGGATGATGTCTCATTGGTTTCTGTGTATTCTGTAAATGATGTCTTGTTGTTTTACCTGTGTGCAGTTGATGACAAGATGGAACATTCTGGAAGGTAGAAGCGGTGGTACTTGGCTGCCTGGCGAATTTCTGGATCCATCGTCTTGGAGACGTCATAGTAATGCCCAAACCGGGAAGAGGACGCCAAAGCGCTCTGAAGGGTTAATAAGGCAGATTTACAGAATGGCAAAGAATATATGCAGTAAAGATATTTATCTAACGAACATCCAAAGAAGTATCCAATGCTGTTTCTTGCTTTTAACTTATCGTAACTTTAACGTATCAGTTAAGATTTAAGCTGTTCTAAACATTTACACTTGCCTTTGCAATATGTTAAATGCATTTGCTTTGCAATACTATGGTAATGCAATTGCATTGATTATGGGTCATTCCTCAACATTTCCACATCAGTTAAATAACCACTAGGACCACTGTCTTAATCATTTCTCCACATAAATGTCCACTTCTGGCTGTGAAAGCAAATGTGTCAGGGAAGCAGAGGAAGGCGGATGTTTTCCTGCAGCTGAAAGAGAGAGTTTCAGTTCTTCTCTCTCTGTGCAACTAGGGATTCAATTGTTAGTGGGGCCCTTAATCTACTCCTAATCTGGATTAGGGCCCCTGGTGTGTCCCTCTCCTGGCAGGACGAGGGGGTCAGCAGGGCAGGGGGGTCAGAGGCTCATCTTCTCTTTGTGAGCTGGGCAACCCGCTTAGCGTTCCATCACCGCCCTGACGGCCTCACCTTTGATCTGATGTCTTCATCGGGAGAGCGACACAGTGGGCTGTGGCAAGAGAGGTGTGTGTAAGGGGAAAGTTAGCGTTGACTCTCGGGGTGAATTTGGGATGCA
Organism: Pseudomugil tenellus; assembly: GCA_037177515.1. Classification (NCBI taxonomy): domain Eukaryota; kingdom Metazoa; phylum Chordata; class Actinopteri; order Atheriniformes; family Pseudomugilidae; genus Pseudomugil; species Pseudomugil tenellus. Next base: position 19,744,840 of record JBAMHX010000001.1, read on the forward strand.
AATCCTCTGGTGGGGCTTACTAGTGGTTTGTAAAGACGATTTTAAAAGGGGAAGGGGGAGAGGTGAGGAAAGTACATAGATATAAAGAAGTTTCCAAGGAGAGAGAAAGAGGGAGAGGATCCCCAGGGACACACTGTGTGCTGTTAATCCACATAGCGATATGGATTATAGACCAACAGGGGTAGACTGCAGAGAAATGGAAGGGGAGGGTCACCTCTCCTCAAAGCGGAAGAAAGAGCGTAGAGCCGCCGACCCTTGCAGGGGGAAAGGCAGGGATTTAGGGGAAGACAGAGGCGCAGGTCTGGGTCATAGGGTTGAGCGAGCAGACATGTCAATGCACAGCCTGCAAAGTACTCTTGTTTCCCAGGCTAGGCAGGGGTGCAGGCGTGTGTGTATATTAGTTGGGGACCAGTGAAAAGACTACCTATTGCCAGTTAAGTGTGAATAATCTGGTCCAGCTCTGAAAAGACAGACTGAAGCCTCATTCACACCAGAAAAGAGTTTAGAGACTGATGGATTTAGTCGTTAAAACAATTGTCAAATGACTAAGACAAGAGAACCAGTACTGTCCATTTTCATTACATCATTAAAAGAGATCTGTCTTTTTGTAAAAGCAATAAGACATCAAATTTACCTTAATGCCAACAACGGATATGATTTAGGCTAAAAGTAGAAGACACTAATAAGCATAATCTACCTGTACTTTAGGTAGATTCTGATAGCGCCAGGCAATCTTCATGGCATCCAAACTGTCTTGGGACTCACAAGGTAGCCTGGGTTGCTCCACAGGCTTGGGAATAGCAACATCATCCAAGATGGGTGCTGGGAGTTCCTATTTAAAATAATACAATTAAATTAAATACAACAAACAAAAGGTGTTAACATTTTATTAAAATTTTGCAAGTCATATAAGGCTCAGTTCTACCTAAATAAGCAAAAGCAAAAGATTATTAAAATTTAGACATAACAGGAAAAATAGATCCAGTTTCTGATAAAGGTATTGTTACGGCATCCCATGAAACATTTGCAAACTGAAGCTCATAAATAAAGAAAATTTGTGAGACGCATCTTCGTTTATCCTAAAGCAAATAAAAATGGGGTTTGTTGTATAAAGTGTAGTCTTTGCATCTGAAGATTACCATAACTAAAATGTAACCCTGAAAACACTTAATAATATGATATATTCCCACTGGGACTTCCGTCTCTTAATACTTCTTTGATATGCAAAGAGAGGGTGAGGCTCTGACCCCTCCCACTATCAATCAGTGAAAGAGAGGCCCTCCTCCTGTATGCTGGGTGGCAGGCAACTTCTGGGACTGTGATCCTCTTCACAAACTGATATGCCGGGAAACATTTCAACAATGCTAAAATCATGCCAGCCTTGACCCCTCAGATACCTTTGTTGACCCCAACATATGTTGGGAAAAGCTGCGAGCCTGCACCATATAGCAAGAACTGGTGAAACTGTACTAGAGTCGCACTCTAAAAGTAGTTTCCTATACCTTATGAAAAAATTACAAAAGGTTTTCCGTAAATGTATTTTTCACAAAGTAACAGTCATACCTAGTGATGCTAAAGAAGATGTAAAAGCCATTTTGAGGTCTTTGGGACTGGCATGTCAAGTTTTGCAACTCTTCTACAGATTCTTACTTTGCAATAAACACAAATTTCATCCTGATACATTAAAGAGTAGATGGCACTTCCTCTCTTACCTGTAAAATGTCATCAGGACTATCTTGAGCTGCTGCAACAAAAAGTTCATGTCGACACACAACTCCTTCAGCCAGAAAGTATTTCAAGATCATGCGAGAGTAGCTATCATATCGGTCTTCCTCTGACAGAAAGAAAAAGATATAAACAACATTTTACTTTAAAACAGAGAATTTTATGCCATGCTGGTAATCATTCCTGGCAAAATCTATGAAAAAAACATTTTGAGATGAAACAATTGTCTCCATTAATTCTGACACCTATCTTCAATGACTGCATCATAGCTGCAGATTGTAATTGATGTAATGACTAGAATTCTGGTTACTTTTTTGTAGGCAATAAATGACAGCACAGAAATATAGGTGTTGCTGTGTGATCTGACCATCATGGTGGGGAGGTGACATCTTCAGCCCTCTTGTTAGGTATTAACAGTATTCCTGTCCACTTTCACTATCTCAAGCCCAACCAACAGCAGATGTGAGAGAGAAACACCTGCCTTAAGCATTAACCTGACCCTTCCCACAGAACAGAAATGCACCTATGTGGCCAGGATGACTGACAAGGGAAGGCAGAAGAGGGATTAGATAGTATCTGTTCTTACAATGCTTCTTGACATCTGGCTCAATTGAATGTCCTTGTTGTTTCAGTACATTATGATGACAATGGCATCCCTTCACAACTATATTTCTATTGTCATACACAAAGCATATTTGTAGAAAAGAAAAGGATATATTCAGAGAGGGAGAATACATCCAAGGTTCAGGGTAGAATACTGTAGCGTCAACTTGACAAGTCTGTATAGTAATTTTAAACAAGCACATTCTTTCCCAAAGATAACCTTTTTTATAGTACACAATGCAGCCACCCGGTCACTGCACACCCCAAATCCCCAAGAAGAAGAAAGGGAAGAGAAAAGTGTTTGCATCATCAGCATGAAATCCAACTGAGCAGGGCACATAACTTTACCCAGCATGCTGTTACTGCTTCCTGTCACTGTCACCATTTTGTATAGATTTTATAGGCCTTTCTTCCCAATGACACACAGTGGGCACACGGACAAAGACAGCAATGACAGTTAAGGTAATGGCACATAACTGACAGCTTGGGAATGACATCCTGACGTGCCATCCTTGAACATCTGGAGAATTCTGCCCCCTCCCACGTTCCTAGCTTATGTCTTCACCTACAGAACTTTGGATGGCACAGGAAATTCCATGGCTCTTCAATTTGTTGTCGGTGGGGCTCCCTGTTCTCTTATTGATGGGTTTCTAGGTCAGCAGGCCTTTGTGGCTTTCAGCAGGCCCTACAAAGACTCCCAGATGGGTCCTCTCAAGATGGGACCTATTGTGCTTGTGTTTCTATGGGAGCCTTACAAATGGAACCTCCAGGAGTCATTAGGCTGTTGAGGTAGGGGGTATGAGGAGGGGGCAGGAGATGGTGGGGTATAGGAGCAACAGGGGGTGGGTCACATCTTTGAGGTAGATCAGTCACTCTGGACAGTCATGGATGATTTTTTTTTTTTTTTTTTTTTTGCTTATTCTGACTAAGATTTGTTAAAAGAGGGGGGTATGGGGGACTTTGCTTCATTTGCCTTCAAACAAGAGAGTGGAAATGCAAGAGCCCTGAATCATATCTGTGGAAGCTGCAGGGGGAGGAGGCAAAATATCTAGGTCAGAATGTTTTCCCCTTGTACATCTTTGTAAAGTGTTACTACCTCCGCCAAGGAGGTTATGTTTTTGCTACCTTTTTTAAAAATGTGCATGTTTTTGTTTCAGTAGCAACTTTACACAAGAACTACTGATAGATGTTTATGATTTTTTTTATAACTGATAATGTGCCTTGGTCTAATCTAGATTTCATAAAATTTTTTGCTGTGACCTGGGTACCACCAAGATCAAGGAATTCTTTTAAAGGATTCGTTATCATTGCCTTCAGTTTATGTACATATAACTCCACAATAAATGGTCAGGTTCCTTACCAAAAAGATATAGGAGGGATTTCCAACAAGTTTAACATGATGTAATAAACAGTTCTGCATCCTGGGAAAATTCTCAATACTATGATCCAGAACTGGAAAAATAGAAAATCTTTAGAATTTCCAATGCTGGAAAAGAGCAAATTAAGATATGAACATGTATCAAATACCACAATATAGCCAACACATTGGGATTCATTACTACTGAATTTAAGAATCTAACAGTGCATATAAAATTAATTTAAGACTATAACAAAGGCTGGAAATCACTGCATGGCTAAAAGTGAGCTGATTGGAAGAGTTCTGCACTCTCCTAGTTCTAGCTATATACCGCTACTTATAAGCTCAGTGGAAGTCAGGAAAGATGAGAACACAAATATTTTACAAAATAAACTCAGGAAAAAGATTTAAAAGTCACATAACTAAGTTTTCTTTTCATATAGTATATCTACTTGTTAAATCAAATGTTTGATACCTGCTTGTTGCCATCAGGTAAATAATGTAAGAATTTTTCACTGTTTGCTTTCACCTGCTTTGACATGGGTTATTCATTTATTCAGAAAAACAGGATCTATAATTTATAAACTATTTACTTCATGGGGCTCCTTTAATTGTTCGACACTGCTGGTAAAATGACATTTTCAGAACAAGTTTAAATAAACAGACCCCTCAATTAGAGGATCAAATTAGAAAGATTTACATAACAGGTGCTTACTATAATAAACCTTCTTTTTACTTTACTTAGAACCTTAAGCAAAATCAGACAAGAAACCAGAACTTAAATAAGTGAAATATACTGACAATCCTGCTATATAAGTCATCCACCGACAGTCTCTTGATACATAGTCAGGCTAGAGTTAATGTTCAAAAACAAACAACATATCACTATTAACCATCATCTGAGATTACGCAAAGAATATCTGTTTGTTTTTTTTACTTTCAGATTCTGCTATGGCATGGTTCACTACTTACTGTAGCTTTCAAACTGCACTCAGTGTGCCAAAATTGAAGGTTGGTTCACAGACTATTTAATTATTAAGCAGGTTTCACAAGGTTCTGTTTTAGATCCCTTGTCAAGTACACTACCAGTCCTTGAAATAATGCAATTTCTTTCAAACAAATGGGCATCCAGTTTTATTGCAAAGAAAACCAAAATGGAGAGTTTTATTAAATCAAGAGACAAACCTCATTGTCCTACTGTTTGAACATCTCATGCAGTTAAAAGTCAGATCATCTACTTTGAAACACCCAAGATGAAATTTTAAGTTTTAGACCCAACACTGACAATCCGGTCGAGGAACGAAAAGTCAGACTCGACTTCCATTTCAGACACTAATCAGTTTTTTTCAATATTTTTTAAATAAATAAAGAAAATAAAAAATATGTTTCTTTTTCCACATTTTTAGACTATGGAGACTTGGCATGAATGTCTGTGCTACTTCTTTACATATGCAGGATACTGTTTACCATGTTGCTTTGAAATTTTATACTGGGTATGAAACACAAGCACGTCACAGAGTGTTGTACACTAAGACTGGCTGGCTGTCCATGCTAGCTCGCAGGCTTTTTACTGGTACATTTTTATCTGTAAATTTATTATTGGACTACCTCAGTTTAAAACTCTTGTCACAAACAACTTGATGTGAGAGATGCTCTACTGCATATGTATACATTATATTGTGCAGGTGGTGGTGTAGGTGTGTGTTGAAAGGGGGTCGGGAGGGGTAGGGGAGGATTTACACAGGGCAGGCCATGCTCATAAAGAAGACAATTTTATTTCAAGCACCTGTCTGGTGTAAAAAAAAAAAGTTAAATAAATAAAATATAGCTTTTTTTTCCAAAAATAATTATTTTATTAAATATTTTGGAATATAGTTAGTACACTACAGAAATAATATGTACAAGGAAAATGACAAAAGTACCCAAGATTTTACCTAAGATTCTAGTCATTCATTTCTGTGAATGAGACCAATAGATTACAAAATTATTTGAAAAGTGGAAAAAAAAAACAGAAGTATAGTACCTTACTACTCAATAAGAGGGAAGGTGAAAAGCCATCCTCTAATCCCATAAATGTTTGTAAATAATTGGTATAATAGCAAACATAATAATAATACATAATATCAAAAGTTTTTATTATAACATTATTTTTTTGTTAAAAGTCTAAACTACCGGTAATTGTTAGAACTTCTCGATAATATGAAGTTTTGATTTACTTTAATATTTTCAATTTTAATTTTAAAAATTAAAATAATTTTGCTACATGCTGTCCCCAATGTCAATCACTCTCACAGTCATTATTGTGCACCTTTAAACCTATGAACAAACAAATTAACGAAACTTAAATGAAAAAAGCATTTGCTTAAAGTAAAAGAATGGAACCATATATAGTTAACATATTGCAAGCTGTGCAGCTTTGTTCTACTCTTGCAAAAACACGAGCGATGAGAGATCTTCAGACAGCAGCCATACTGGACTGATCCCCCTCTGGATGACAAATCAGGACGGACAGCTCAAGACACTTCAAAAGGCAGACAACGACCAGTCTGATAATTTTATGTCTGTGCCTCACAAACAGGCCATCACAGCTAAAGGGGCAGACTGTAGGAGATGACTGCCTGAAACAAACGCAAACAAACACACTCCAAACTCACCCCCACCTATACCACCCACACAACAGAATGGACACACATGCAGCATATTGTGCGCAAACACAACATTTTCAGAGACAAACACAACAGAGTGCACACACACGCATTTCACCTTTACTATGTCTCTCATTACCAGATGAAACCAACCGTACATTGATTCACAAAATGGAAGGGAAGAACGCATTAGTGTGTAATCACTGACTCCTGCATCGATTGGGGGGATGAATTAAAGGGCAAAGCAATATCATCAGTTGGTATAGGCCTTGGCTACACTCAAATTACAGCTTCAAGGGGAAACATCACTACCTTAACCTTACTGTCTACCAGTGCATATAGCCTAGCCTTCGATGAATGATAATAATAATAATAACATAGTGGAAGACATTTATGTCTCCAGAAAACCCACTTGCTTTTTATGTTAATATATAAACTTCTAGAAAACATCTGCAGGCAAGCATATCAATTAAGGATTATAGTAAAAGTCTGAACACCTGGTATTCTGACCAAAGACTTTTAGGTTATTAGTCTATTTGTCACTCTTTTAGAAAGTAATATGCTAGCCACACAGTTTCTGCAAAGGGCAGTACTTGCAAATGTGGCTTGCTAAAGATGTACAGATTTTAACTGAAAGAATACAAATGATGTGAGGTTGTGTTTGTATTGTTGTTTGATTAAATTTTCCATTCTTAGAACTTATTAACTCAGAGTGCCTTAATGAGTTTCCAAAAAGGAGAAAGCTAAAATTTTTCATGGAAAAAAAAACAGCAAAAAGTGAGGATTGACAATATTTAAAAGCTGATAAATTATTTTATATGTTCACAAAAACATACTTGTCACTGTTGTATGAATAATACCAACCTAAATCTCTTGACCACCACAGCTAAAGGTGCAGACTGTTTGAGGTAACTACCCAAGTATTCATGCAGTTTGCAAAGTAATCAAAATAGTAAAGAAGAAACTTTGAAACAAGTATTTGAAATTATAAACAGTATGCCTATCTGGAAATTTCTAGCTGGTTTCTTCCATTTGAAGATGCACAAAGTGTTGTCCACAAATTCCCAACATTTTTTAAAATAACTTTTACATCTGATTTAGCTTACATCTCATCTTGTGTCATAAAAAAACAGGACATCAAGCTTTAGAAATAATATAATTTTTTTATTTGAACATATTAAAAGAAGGCTCACCAATGAGAAGCACAGTTCCAACCGCTAATCCACCACCTGTTTGAGAATAAAAAGGTAACATTAGTTTATATAGATCG
>JBAMHX010000001.1:19752539-19788885 GCA_037177515.1 Pseudomugil tenellus
ATATTTAAATCACAGCTCAATTTGGCCAACCACTTCTTCCCATATTTTCCTTATCATACTGTACAGCAGTGAATTTACATGTATAAGATACACCTCAATAGTTATTTTGACCTGATGCTTGTCATATATAATCCAAGACTGTGACAGTTAGTACATTAAAAGGTGCGCTGCTTTAAGGTTGGCTACACCTCAGAATAGTCATTACCTGTTTGGTTTTGGCTGTACTGGAAAGTTAAATTTCCCTCCATGAATTAATAAAGTATCTATTGTTAACTAATTAATAGTACATTAACAAGTTCCTGATGTAAAGTCAGCTAGCTTGGGGAGCTTTAGTGGTGCCCTTTTCACTGTGATCTCAGTGAAAAGTGCTTGAGACAGAGTTGACTAAGATAAATATCTTGTCTTTTGTTGAGAGTAAGATGATATGACTTCAACAAATCCAGTGAATTTCACAACATAGTATTTTAATTATTCTCATGTAAACACAAGCGTGGCACCTATTTTAGCATTTGTATTAGTTATCTTTGCCAATTTTTTGTGTCAGAAAGTCATCACCTGATGAATATTATGACCAAACAATTGTTTGAAAAAAAATATACAAGCTTGATTAACCTTTGTGCCAAATTTCCCCACAGCCATAAGATCTATTTTAATGGCCTTACATGCTCATTTCAATATATTTTATTCATACAGATATTTGATCAAATCCACTGCAGAGGGCTACTCTTAACATCAATTAATTAAGCTAATACCAAGACCACACACTAGAGCCTAAATGCAGGTCCATGTTACTCTTAAACTTAATAGGAATCAAACCTCAGATTAGCAGGCATTCCAACACAATAAAAACACAAATCTAAAATGAAAAAAACTAATGTCTTTCTAACTAGTAACAAAGAATAGTGACATCTGTTTCTACTTCACTATATTAGTGTAGTATTTTGATATCTGTTGCTAAACAAAAGGTTTGCACAGTAACAGAGTTGAATTGGTAGCAATTGAAAAATCTTGCATTATTGGTCTGTTTAAGAAGCATAGTCTAAAAACAACAATAAACAGAAACAAGAACCTTACTCTAAAATGAACAATGTCCACTATAAATAAAAGCTAGCCATAAAATGGGTTATAGCAAGTTTCTTTCAATTTTTTTCAATCACGGTAACCAGGGATATCTCCAAAGGAAGAATTTGAGGATTAATAGTTTAATGGACATGAATAATTCATTGAATAGTTTTGAGTCTATGCATAGCGATAGTTAGCGCAGTACAGCTTGTCTTTCCTGACAGCAACAAAAATACACTATATTGTGACAAATTAAATAGGTAACCTTGCAGAAATTAACTGGAATTGTATGAGAAAACGGGCGTTTCTATGCACATGTACTTATAAATAGTGACAAGTGTAAAACAACACAGCTAGCCAATGCTAACTATTATTGCATCTAAGGATACTCACCGAGTAGATAGTCAAGTGACGTGACACCGGTCGAAATCAAGAGTTGTCCATTTTGAACTGAAGGTCTAGTGCCGGGTATGGAGATTAATTTGCTTCTAGTTTTCTTCTGAAAGCTCGTACTATTCAACGTTGAACGTTCAACTGAGGAGTTACCCACACTGTTCATGGGAGCTGCCATATTGCTAGTAACGTGGTAACGTCTGACAGCATTTGGGGGCATGTCATCCAATCAAACAAGAGTTTAGTAGAATTCTACCAATGAGAACATCGATTGTTTTGACGCCGCTTTTGGAAGCGGTCATAGGGAAGTTCAATTTGTTATGCTAAAGTGCCTGGTCTGAGCGTTGTATCACACATAGGTAAGTTTCTAAAAAAGCTTCGCAGCTTTTCACAATTTAGCAGATTTTGTTTGATTTGTTTACGTTCTTGTAGCAATAAACGAACGTGTATGTTTTTGGCTGTAACTGACAGACAACTAAGAAAACATGCTTTCTTTTTTTGGTTTAGTCTGTAAATGACATTGTTTATTTATTGCAGTGGTTGGAAATGGACCCTTCGTTTAAGCTCTTCCGATCTTTAAGTAGCAACGAACTGAACAGAGTTCATAAAACTCATTATGAGTGTCAGAATAATATGTGTACAGAACATTGTGTTCCGTTTGGTTTCATTATATAAGGTGATGTCCCAGCTTTGGTAAAGACCGTTTTGACAATAAGTACAAAGTGGAAACGTGTAATTGAAACACGTTTAAATCAACAGTAAGAAAATTAAGATACTTAGCTAAAACTGACACTAACAGAATATAGCAGCATTTATTAGTAATTAAAAGTATGACAGGTGGTAAGGAGAAAATATTTTTCATAGTGGCAAAATATTGTTCAGTACCCAGTGTTACCCAAACATTTGTTGCACTTTGTGTCATTTAAATGTTTGAAAAATAAAAGCAATAGAGGAAAGACTATCGCAGTGATCTTCTCAGTAAATGTTTCATGTTTTGAAGTAGTTAAACCAAGGAAACAAGTATCCTTAGCCACAAATGCATTTTGGTCTTACTTATTCAACAACTGATTACATGTAGCGGGTGAAACTGAAAACATCAACCATAGCTGGAATTCAAGCATGTATGTGTTTCGGTTATGTTTTCATGTTTTACATTAAGTTTGCTTAATTTGGAAAAATGTTATATTAATACCAGTTTAGTACTTGTAAGGACAGACTGTGAGAGCAGGCTGGGTCTGGGACATCTTGCCGTATCAAATGGTGTATTTCTACTGATTTATTGTATGGAGGGAAAAATCCAACAAAAGGCAGATAAAGTTGAAGTTTAAATTTGCACTTACTGTGTTACATCGCCTTTCCATTTCCAAAATATGTGGGAACTGAGGACACTAATGTTTTAAGATTTGTAGGTGGGATTCTTTCCTATTCTTGCTTGCTGCACTACTTCAGTCTCTCAGCATCTCAGGGTTGTGATGCCCCACACCTTTTCACTTAAAGACAGGTCTGGACTGCAGGCAGACCAGTGTAGTACCGGTACAATTTTTACAATAAAGCTGTTATAACATGTGCAGAATGTAGAGTTGGCATTGTCTTGCTGAAATAACCCTAACCCAAGGATTGCAGTTTATGTTGCTCCAAAACCTATATGTACATTTCAACATTAATGATGCATGCACATATTAGCCATACCGTGAGCATTAAGACACTCTATACCATCACAGATGAACTTCATGCTGATTAAAAATCCAGATAGTCCTTTTTACCTTTGTTCAGGGGACTTAACGTCCATGATTTTCAAAAAAAATTTGAAATGTGGACTAGTTATGCCACAGCATACTTCACCACTTTGCATCTGTCCATCTCAGATAAGCTCAGGCCCAGAGAAGCTGTCAGTGTTTATGGGTGTTGTTGACACATAATTTTGCATGTAAGTTTTTTTTCCACTTGTAGATGCATCGATGAACTGTGTTAGCTGACAATAGTTTTCTAAAATGGTCCTCTGCCCACATTGTAATGTCTTTCCCACAATAATGTCGGATTTTAATGCAGTGGCTCCTGGGGGGTCGAAGGTCACAGCCATTCATTGTTGTTTTTGGTCCTTGCTTTCTCCTCCAGAGATTACTCTAGATTCTCTGAATCGTCTAATAATATTATTGATTTTAGATGATCATTTCCATAATTTCCTTACTAACTGTTAATTTGACTATTTATAATTATTATTATTTACTATTATTATTTACTACTAATTACTATTATTATCATTACTATTTATTATTAAATTTGACTATTTATTTCCTTACTTAAATTTATTTACTTAATTGTAAGTTGAGAAATACTGGTCTTAAACTCTTGGACTACTTACTCACAAAGTTGTTCACAAAGTGGTGAATCTTTCCCTAGTCTTGCTTGTTAAAAAAAAAAGAAAAAAAAAACTTTGGGGAATACTCCTTTTACACCCAATCATGACAATCAGCTGTTTTCAACTAACCTTTTCACCTGTCAAAACAGGCTCCAAGTGGGCGTTTTTGACAATTCCTCAACTTCTCCACTCTTTTGTTGCTGTAGTTTAAGTTAAATGTTCTATTGTCACTAAGGGGAAGCTTCGTGTACAAACAGGCCCTCATAATATAAAAACGTCAAACAATAAAATCCACTTAGACACATTAACCGTGGTCATCCGCTAAAAATTCCAATAAATAAAAAAATGTTGAGTAAAGAAAACCAAGAAATTAAAATATACAAAACAGGAACTTTTTTGAAAGAAGTTGCAAGCTATCACACTAATACATTTTAAAGATTATATATCTTTGTAGTGTATTCAATTGGATATATGTCGAAAAAGATTTGTAAATCATTTTATTCTGTTTTTATTGATGTTTTACACACCAACCCAATTTAATTGGAAGTTTAAAATATCAACAAGTGCACTAATGCACTGAGTGTCAGTAAAACACACCAACTATGTTAGTCATGTATACCTCCTCTAGTCTGGTCTTTTAATGAAAGGTAAAAAAAATATTGTAACATATTATAAAGCATTATGTTCTATTTGGTTGTTGAATTATGATTATCTAATATAATATAATAAGCAAGTCCTGTGTGTATTACAAGTGCATCAACACAATAGCAGCTTCACGTGCCTATGGACATGGGATGTATAGTTTGAGTATATAAATGTACTCAGTCTGAACATTTTAGGCTGGTTGTTAAAATCACAATTCATACCAAATACTTAAGATGTCTTTCTAATGCTATATATCGTACCGGAGTGGCAACAGGCATCATAATGATACACCTGGAAAAAAACAAGTGAAGATATACAATCATCCTCATCCGTACAAAAAGCATTGAATTGACATTAATAAGCTTTAAATGGTGAACATTTCTGTGTCACGTGTGTAAAGAGTGACAGTTAGCAGGGAATAACAGATCAAATAATTTCTATGTTTTAGTTTCTGGCCCCTTGTGTTGCTTGTGCTTGTTCAGTCACACTGTCATGGAACATTAAAAGGGTGTGAAGTTATCAATCTTATTGATTTTTCTTGAAGTGACCCAATCAGGGAAAAAGATTTATAGGCTATATTTATATTAAAACGACTAACATTCTGTTAGATTTGTTAAGTTTGCCTGTTTAATTCTTACGTTAGTGTCCAGTATTAATGCTGGCTGACTGACGAGTGATCACCGATATCCCTAAGACAGCTGTTATAAGCTTTGTGTGGCAGAGAGGCCAGAGGCAGTGCAAGATCGCCGGATGCTGTGATGCTCCCAAGGAAGCAATTGCCCAACTGCTCACTTTACAAGTGCTCTCAGCAGAGAGAGTCCTGCTGTTTTGACAGCACTGTTGAGATTTATATGTGCTGACAGGAGGCCAAGGGAATATATCATGACTGACAACACTGGGCATTGTAGAAAGCCTATATGAAACAAATAAGATGCGCTGACTGACCTGCATCTCAGAAGGAATAGAGACTGCTTCAACAATGCAGTGTGCATCATGTATGAGTGCAATGCTTTTGCCCCTTCTTTCGAACATTGTTAGTAATCTAATATCTAATGCTGTAAAATGCAGAGCAGATCACTGTGGTACAAGCATCCCATCTACATCCAGTTTTTCATAGTGGCAAATATAGCCAATAGGTGTTTTTCAGCAGCATGTTTCCAGGTTTATCAGTCTCTATATCTGATTCAGCTATATAATGGCAGCAGTCATAACATGTCAGACTTTTCCTGGTCATAATGTTTTGGTTTCTAGTGTCCAATTCTGCCATCAGTGTGAAACTGCAGTAAGTAGTCCACTTGTTGTGTCTGGAGGATACAAGATTGTCATCAACATGCACCATATTTGTTTTGTTAACATTGTAAGGAAAGAAAAAGTCTATGGTCACGAGCACAATGAGCATCAGACAGATTTTGTATACAACTAACTTTGACAAAGGATTTGACTTTTCCATTTCATCACCATCCCATATTGTGAATGGATTAAGTTTGGTTTCCTGAGACTTTCTTTTTGCAGATGTTCCATCAATATAATGTGAGTCATATTTAGCCAGACCTATACAACGGAGATGGAGTAGGTCTAAAAATACATAGCATATATAACAATACATAAATGTCTCATACAGAATTAAAGGAAATTACAATCTTTCCAAAAATGTTGGTGAGTTAAGATTTCCATCATAATCTGGTGTTAACGTATATTAGCTTGCGTCATAAGTTGGGCTGTGTTAAACAGAAACTCCTTTTGTGAATGTGATACAACACTAGATAACATCTCTGAACTCTCAGCACCCGTCTAGCACCATGCAGTCACTTGTGGTCAATACAATAAGACGTATTGACTGATTTTCCATTGAATATAATTGACTGGGATTCTGTCAACCCACACTTCCTTTCAGTTCACAGCAGTTGTAGTCATATCACTTGGCTATTATTTGCTCTGGGTGACCCATTGATTGTAAGGTATAAATCCGGAGCTCCTCAAATAGTAACCTTGCTCAGCTGTTTCACGGCTGTGTTGCTGCTAGCAACAATGAAAAGAGCAATATGGAGATCAGGATTTTCAATTAAGCTGCTGAAACAAGGCAGACCTTGAAGAAATGGGAGCTTGACACGGTCCTCTGTCACTGGGACTTTTACATCTGTCACTCCCAATCCAGCCAGGTGTCTGTGTTTAAATCAGCAGGATTAACTCTGATTGCACTGATAGCTGCAACAGAACCCCCCCAGCTTCTCCTTTTTATAGCTCACATTAAGATCAAATCAAGCTGCGCGCAACAGGGCTAATGCTCTCCCTCCCCTGCCTTCTGCTGCCCAGAGGAAGACATCAGAGGTGGGATCCGTCCCCTCTCTGGTATGGCTGCTCTTCCAGACTCCCTTCCATCTGGGATCCTCAGGGAGAAGAAGAATATCTGACAAGGGGCTCATAAGCCTCTTAGCCCCCCTGTTGCCCAGTTCTCTCTCAGCCCATGTTTTCCTAATTTAGTTGTGTAAGAAGTCCAGTGCAAGGCCCTTGTGTGCTGTTTGGATTGAAATTCTCTTTGTGGTTCTAATAGACTGGCCATGTATATCAATTAACACTACTCAGCCATGGGCAGGGTCAAATCCCATGAGACTAGTGAAAGTAATTCCTTTCTATTTCCTTATGGTTTCAGTAACGTGGTTTTTAAGGTAGATATCACTTTTAATAGGCTGTTTTGGCTTTATTGTTTCTGTTTATTCCTTTAGTACTGAGCTATGGAAGTGTTGGTATTGGAAGAAAATATAACAACTTTTCATTACTTTTAAGTCTGTTTTTTTTCTTGTCTTTTCAAACTTTTGAATTAAATAGCATTTTAAATCTTATCTTGAAGATATAACCTTTTAAAGATGTTTTTAAATCAGCTATCTTGATTATAGAAAATTATTTGCTTGGATAACAAAATTTTCCAAATGAAGCTCAGATCTTTTTTATAAAATAAAACCAGTTTGTCCTTCAAGTGACTTTAATTGCAGCAGGTAAGAAGCGTCTTTGTTTAGGTTAGCAGCAAATATGCCAAAACCACTTTTTTCCATATTGAATGGCCGAGTTGTTTGCTGGAAATGTTTAGTTGTGTGAAGCAATTGGTATTTCTTATACAGTAAAATTTTTTAATAGTATTTTTTATTGGTTAAAAAAATTCTAGTATATGTTATTATTCGCCTTTTTTCAGCTTCGGATCTAAGTGTAATATTAGGATGCATGGTAGGTTTTAATTAAAAAAGAAAAAAATAGTTTTTTATCAAGCCTTTGTTTTTCTATCACACCACACATCTATCGATCGATTAGATATGAATGAACAGGACTCCCTCAGAAAGAATTAGAACTAAAAACATGTTTCTATCTGCAGCCATTCATACGGGATACCCCTCTTCCCCACTGTAGCACTGTAATGCCCCAACAGGGGGCCAGCGCCACAGATGGTTTTGCAGTGAAGGCTCTGTGGCTTTTTATTTGTTTTCCCATGGCCATAGTTTCTGTGTAATCCTGGATTAACAGAGAGACTTTGTGTTAATTTACCGCAATAATACAGGGTTCAATTAATGCTGGTTCCCCCCCACCACACTTGTATACACTGCATATAAGAAGCAAGAGATAGTGTGGGCCTGGCTCTTTACCCAGGAGAATTAGGCATAATAGAGATCTTATCAGAGGTCACTGCAGATGTCCACCTTATTCGGAAGAAAACCCAAAGGAATCACTGCACGTCACATATTATACTTTTTGGGAAACTCGTAGTTAATGCTGTTTCTCGTGTATACAAATACCCACTATCAATGACAGAGGGTGCCTTAGAAAACCAGGCGGCTGCATATGGACTCTCTTGATATCAGTCACTGGCTGTGTGATCTTGTTATGCAAAATCTCCTAATCCCCACCTATGATGAATGAATGCCGGAATGGAGAGGTGGAGGGGAGGGGGATAAAATGGAGATATGAGGGCAGCTGTATGGGAGGCTGTCCACTGCGTTTTGCAAATACTCGCTAACGAAGATTCCTGATTCCCAGTCTAGAAGGCGGAGCACATGTGAAATTACATCTAAGAGTACATTACAGTTCTGTAATGACAGAGATGCTGGTGGAGCAGGCAGAGAGCAAGACAAATAGAGATGAGTATGTTGCCCTTGTGAAGGCCTAAGATTCACATTAACCTCAAGACCTTTTTCTTCCCAACTGAGGAATTAGAGAGCCAGAGGTGTCATTGCAGTCGCTCGGGGAGGACTGAGTTTAAAGTTCACATGAAACAGAACAAGAAAGTGGAGCAGGCTGCAACAGGAAAGGGGCACTTCATTTGGGCCCTGCACTGAGCTTATATATGTCCCCCTTCACCTGCTCAAGCTCTTTCACTCCCAGTATTCATTGAAAAGCAGAGGGTTGCCAGGGGTGATTTGGGAACAGAGAGAGAAAGCAGAGTAGCAGCACATAGGGAGGTGAGAGGATGGCGTTGGTCTTTTCTGGATCAGAAAGGATGGTGAATGGGCCACAGAGACGAACCACACTAGGGATGAAAGAATAGATAGAGGGTTTAATAGGTGAAGTCTAGTAGGGATGATGAGAGGGCAATATGTGTTTGTGTGTGAGAGAAAAAAAAGAGAGAGAGAAGAGTGGTGGGGGGTAATGGGATTAGGGGTAACACCTTTGGCAGGGCTCAGAGAGCCACCTGACGCCCGGTCTGTTGGGAACCTGCGGAGAAAGGGGGTGGTGGGGCAAGGGAGAAATTGGGGGTCTAATCCTTGTCCATCTTTGGGAAGTCATTCCCAGAGCTCTGAGGATTTGGGGCTTGGGTTTCCGCTCTGCTTCCTTTGGTTAATAATACCCTGGGAGAGAAGGAGACATGGAGAGAGAAAGAAGGAAAAAGACAGAATAAATAGGGGAGATGAAGAAACTGATTTCTTTAGCCTGTGGTGAACTTGGGGGGGGGGGGGTGCAGCAGCCTGAAACAAACACTAATATCTAAGCCATGTGGTATCTATTATGATACAGTATCTTTGTTTATGCCTGTGTGTGTGTGTGTAAGTGCTTCTGCGTCCTGCATATGCACTCTGCTTGATAGTGTGTAAATACTGGCCTGCTTTCCACTGTCCATCACACAGGTTGAGTAAAAGTCAATAACCAGAGTGTGGCTAAGATGTTTGCTTAGAAGACACGGTGATCGTCCTTGTGTGTGTGTTTAAGTGACTGTGTTTGCAGGGCAGTTATAAGGTGCCTTGATGTTTTTGTGTTTCTATGGTGCTGACAGAAGTTGATAACAGTTCTAATGACTGTGGTGGTTGCAGAGGCACTGTGTCAGGGTCTGGCTGCAGACAGTACAGAGCTGCTTGACTGGATGTGCCGCAGCTTCTGTGTTTGTCCATCACCTGAGCACAAGGTGTTGATAGGTCCATCCTACACAAGATCAAAGTTCAGGGCACTTTTTTGGTGTGAACTGGCCGCTCAGCCCCTGAGAATGAAACACCATAGAATGTGCCATCTTTGCAGTAGGCCAACTGTGACAACCTTGTTCACAGCTTCACAAATTAAACCCATAATAACCTTTGTTTTTGGAAATGCTGTAAAAGATGCAAGCCTACCAGGAAATGATCAGACATGTGTTTTTGGCAACAATGTAGCCTAACTTATGATTATTCTTATCCACAGGTGGAAATGTTTCGTCGTGTGCTGGGCAAGACCTTGGGCTTTGTGGGTTACACAATCCAGTATGGCTGCATTGCACACTGTGCCTTTGAATACATTGGCGAGTTTATAGTGGTTTGTATCATTCTGATTAAAGACGCAATGCATTTTCCCATTTATATTGTACAAATGCTTCTATGCACAAGGTCTAATTGTTATTTTTGTGGTGTCTTGATTCAGTGTTCTGGTCCTTCCATGGAGCCTACGATTGTCAACCATGATGTAGTCTTCTCTGAACGCATTAGTCGACATCTTTGTAAAATACAAAAGTGGGTAGTAATCATGTAGAGCAGGGGAATGGATGCAATACTGTTTACCATTGCAACTTACTAAGAATTTGTGGTTATTAATTTTGATACAAATATATATATAAGATAAATGTGAGATCCACTGGATCTTTTGTTGTGTATAATAATTAAAGTTTTTTTTCTTTTTTCAGCGGAGATATTGTAATTGCAAAAAGCCCATTTGACCCAAATATGAACATTTGCAAAAGAGTGATTGGATTGGAAGGTGACAAAGTCTGCACTAGTTCCCCGTCAGATATGCTTAAGCGCCACACATTTGTGAGTATATTTTTACATCATACACATTTACTCATTCAGGTGTTGTACTTTTCACAAAGACGAAGTAAAGATTTAAATGGCAATTTTGATTCAAAAAGTAACAACTTGCTAAGTTTCCGCCAAAGAAAAAAGGGATTAAATGCTACAGTAAAAAGGAAAATACAAGTGTTTAGTATAAGACACTTATACTTATTTTCTTGTCCCTTAAAATGATAAGCAGGATCTTTATGCTTAATGCAAAACTGTGTATCTGATTTTTCTTTGAATGTGTACCTCAGTCTATAGATTGTCACAGTTGCTTACATTTTAGACCACACACATCCATTTTGTGTCACTGATCAAAATATCAGCTTTTGACAACACCTTTATTTCCTCAGAACAGTGATAAAACCAGAGAGTGAACAAGGGTTCTGCTGCTGAAACCACTGTCATTGCTTTTCTATTACTACTCTCCCCAACACCCACAGCTCAGGCCTGCAATCTCTCTGAAGCCTGTTAGAGTTAGTGCCAGCCGAATGGACAGACTGATGGGTGGGAGGAGGGGTGTCTGTGGGTGTGTTTGTATGTGTGTGTGAAAGTCCACAAACCAAAGGTTGTGTTTATGTTGCATGTTTTTGAATTTATTTAGTATTTTATAGACAATGGGATCGCAAAGCATACCACGAGGCCAAGCCTGCAAGTATGCCAGACATAAAACAAAAAGTAAATGGATACAGTAGATTTCCTTTCACTATTAACTTCAGCTCCACATACAGTGGATTGATACTTAAAGGGAGTAACATTGTGTTCTGATAAATGTCACAGTTTGAGTCATTTTAAAAAAAAGCAAAACTATGTTATTAAGGTTTGGTTCAAGTTTATGATTGTACTTTTTTGTCTACAATTTACTATGCAAGCTCCCCTGCACTTGCAATGTGTTTGTTGAGTACCTAACCTTTATATGGATATTTCATAGGTTCGTATTACATTTCAGATGAATGTACATGTCTAGTGGTTTTGCTTATGTGCTTTACATTACTAATTTGTTTTGGCCATCCTATTAGATGCTAATTCAGCCAAGGAGCTACTTATGGGACTGAAACATTATGCTAGTGTAGCACAGCCAAAAATGGAAACTAAAGAAAATCAAAAGGATAATAAATAGTCAAATTTAAAAATGAATTTAAAACATTTCGCACTTGTTGTGTATCGATTTTTGCTTAAATTTATTCAATTTGTGTCCAGAATTGAAGCATTTCAAGGTGTGGTTCCGATAAAGAGCCTTCAGGACAATAATTTATTAGGTCAGATGTTCATTGTGGTTGTCCAAAAAATTACGTGCTTTACTGTCACACTGGATTTTGCTTCATCGCTTCTCGTCTTGTTGTCTTTAAGGGCCCACCCCAACAAGCCCCAGTTTCTTTGACTGGTTATCTAATTTGACAAAAACGAGTGCATGGTGGCTGTTCATTCTTAACCATTTTTCAATCGCATGGCTCGACTCAACTCATGTCTTCTCTACTTAGGTTTCCACTGCAAAAAGTATTTTGTCAATGTTGGCAAAGCAGCTGCTAATCATTTGCAGCTCCGTGTGAAACTGCTGTGACAGAGATGGGATACAAAACTTCCTGGCGTGTGAAGAGTGGTCATTGCAATGTTTGAGTTTGAGGGTGTTATCTTCTCAAAGTGAACTTGACAACACCGCACTACTGACATCACCTCCTAGCCAGTGGAACTAAAACAAAAAAGTAGTGGAAATAATTGCTCATTATTTTTAACCTCTACTTTTTTTATCTCTATTCTATTAACACGTTCAGTGGTGTCTTATGTTCAACAGTGTCATCCCTACAGACGATTTGCTTAGTTCTGTAAATGTCTTCTTGGTTTCCTCTTGAAAATAAGGAGGTTGCTGTATTCCAACTTTAGCTAGGATTGCTGCAGAAACATTGCATCCATGTTAGAATATTTTTTGTTATTGACCTGCGGTGTTGTCATGTTTCTATTTATTATCTTCTCACAGCACTCAGTTGTAATAGTAGCAAAATAAAAAGCTGACACTAGGACTATAGAAAAAGGTTTTGTGCAAGACCAAAAACATACCACATGAGGCAAATCTGCGAATCTAAAACAGTCTTTGTGGTTAAAAAAAAAAATAAACTGAATTTGTAGGTATTTTTGGCAAAATATGAACTCAAAAGTAATGCAACACACTGAATTTAAAGGAAAACAATCTAAATCCTTATTATTCCTCTGTAACTGACAGATGAATGCCATTTGGACAAATTAATGACAAATATGACCAAATTAAATATCGGAGTCAGAATACCTTTATAATTGCTACTAGTACAATGAAATAATTTGAAGCACCACCTTTTCCTTTCTTTTCAAATCTATTCATTTTGAAAAAGGCTGTCTATTTTAATGGCCAAACAAATTCATTAGTGGAATATGTTTCTGTTGTAGAAAAAGTAAAACTTTACAATATCACAGTATCAAACTGCTGTTCACACATATATGATGCATGGTGTTATACCTGATACCTGGAGCATTTTAATCTTATAAAGCATGTTTTTGCCATGACTTTGTTTTAATCTCCCAGGGGCATAATCACTGTCTCTGTGTGACGGCATCTGTAGTAACTGAGAAAATACCTGTTGTTGACATAAATGTTTGAGCTGCCTCAGGGAGCCCCCCACCCCTAAAAAAAAGATATATGTGTTTGTGTACCATTTTTACAGCGGTGTGAAGCATAATGGGTGGACCTGTAAAGATGAATTTTTGAATGCGCTTTTAGACCATGTCATCACCTCCTCTCATGCAGACAGACATCCTCTCAAGCCTCAGAGATCCAACAACAGACTAATTGCTCTCTCACCTTTTAGGAATCATTTCTGTATCTGAGCTGTCGTGTCAAAACAATGACACTTGATCTCTAATATTAAACCAGAGGGGGTGAGTGAGACATGCAAGAGATGAAATGTCCCCATTCACGTTGTTCTTAGCAGTAAAGACAGACTTAGTAATATGATGAAAGAATAACTCAATATTCATATACAGTATTAAGCTGAACATGATTCCCCACCCCAATCATGTTAACATAATGAGCAATGTAATAGCGTGGCTGTTAAACAGCACCTCTCCATAGTGAAAAGAGCTCCAGTTTCAGATCTTCTCGACACGTCTCTGACAGGTACACAATGCCTGGCATCGACCCAACCTGAAAACACAGTATGGGTGCAGGCATTCCCATCCATCAGAGTCAGACAGAGTCCCTGGTAGAGCTGATCAAAGGGACTGGGTGTTTAAATACCTCCATTCTGTTGAGCCTATGAGGTAATTTGGAAATAGGTGTGGAAATCTGTTCCTCTGTCAAAACCAGACATATGGATACTTTTGGGTGCCAAAGTGACAAATTGCTCACATATCTCAATAACCTGTCTTCAGAGATGCAATTTAACAGGTTTCACAAAGAGGCAAACTAATAGCATAGATGTTTACGTTTTTATATTTACTGATACTATTTTTTAGAAGCAGAAGCAGCAGCAGAAATCATCATCTAATTTCAGCATACTCGCTGTAGTGCATTTGTAGTGCCTGTATTTCATGTAGGTGACAGGTTATTGCATTTATTCTGATGTCCCTCACAGTGCAGCAGCTCCAATTTCAGACTTCTTTACTATCACTTGGGAAGTTATGTTATTCTTCAGCTATATTTGTTGCTACTCAGGCCTGAGTTTTTCTGTTGCTTGTTTCATGTAGCTCCTGAACCACAGTACTAACTTTTTTTTGGTTTATCAAGTATTATGGATTTGCAGGATCAATGTTGGTTATCGTATATCTTTTCTTTAAATTTGATTTCCATGTGTGGAATTTCTTCATAGAATATTAAACTGGGACTTTCTCAATGAAAGTACCAAGCATGTGCAGTCAGTGCAGCCAAGATTATGCTTTTTTTTTTCTTAATAAATGGAGAAACAGTGGCTATGGTTTGGCAGATGACAAACGGTGGTGTTTCTTTTTTCCATTGCTTGGGAGCCAGCATATGTTACCATGTTAATGAGGTGTAATGGTGAGAATCCAGCATGCTGACATATGGTTCTCAGATGACTTCTTTAATGATATTCATTTGTGTCGTTGTTATTCAGTGAGTTGTTTACCTCATGTTAGGTCAATGTGTCACTGGCTTGTGATTATGTCACATCATCTGTCTTAATTATCAAATATGAAATGAAATGCAGCATCCCACAGTTAGGCTGAGGACTAATCAGAGAGCAGAGTGATGGGAATACAAACACAAATGCAGGCAAAGATGTGACATCACCTCTCTCTGGCTAGTATTCTGTCCCTGTATTCACGTTATTCTCTTTCTTCCACAGGACTTTTGCCGTTAAAAAGTTAGGCAACACAAAAATAGACTCGTGGATTGTGATGCCCATTATGACAATATAATGTGTTGTTGATCCTGTCTGCACATATAGGGGGGACAGCACACTTAATTAGGGCCTTGACAAGCCTACTCTCCTAAAGTGATGAGATTAATCATAATTGGTGTCACTGTGAATTAGAGCTCGCTTGGATGACCGCCCCACTGGCAGGTCGGACCGTGGCTGAGACCCTTGGACGCTGCTGCTAGCCACAGCTTAGCTCTCTCCCTCTCCCTCTTTCTCCCTCTGCCCTGCTATCTCAGACCCCTCTCTAGCTTTGCCCTCCCTGGGTAAGAGGGGCGCAGATCTCAGCCAACAGCCTAATGACTCTGTTTGAAGTTCTCCCTAAATCCCCATCCCCCAACCATGCCCGTTACCCATGACCCCTCTCCTAAGACGATAGAGGGTTAAAGAGGGACAGCCAGGTCGACATTAAGATAGACTGAGGAGGGAGGGATGACTGAGGCGGCTTGTTGGGGTTAGCGGGTGAGGTTAAAGTATATTTTCACTAAAACACAGGGTAAGCCACTTAAATTGAAAGTAGTCTCTGGAACTTCTGTCTTGTTTAATTTCATGTTGTGTTGAAGAACACTTTACATCTTAATAAATTGTGCTTTCTTTCTGTGTGTGATGTCTCAGGTCCCAACAGGCCATGTATGGCTAGAAGGGGATAACCTTAGGAATTCCACCGACTCAAGGAGTTATGGCCCAGTTCCATATGCCCTCATCCGAGGACGTGTTTGTTTTAAGGTAACAGGCAAAGTTTACATCCATTGTGTTGTTCTGTAATATACAGGTTTGAACCTTGGTTAAGTGACGTGTGCTGAACTTCTTTATGTTATTTGCCTGTTAAATTTTCCTATGAATCCAATATGGACATTTTAAGCCCAATGCAGTGATATTAGTCAGTTGGCAGTTTAAAGAAAAGTGCGTCTGACTGACCAAAGCTAGAGCAACATATTGTCTAGCTTTCCATTCTGCGGTGTTGTCATGTCATATGATGTCATAGCAACCATGACCCTGGAAACGGGTCACACAACCTTCTGTCCATCTGATTGGACAGCGGTACTCCACTGGAGGCCCTACCATGACAGCTGATGAAATAATAAGATTTTCAATGAGGTCAAATGCTTCATTAAAAGCCGTATTAGAAACTGTCCAAGATTTGGAAAAAAAGTGTTACACATGATGACCTGAAGCCGTTTATTTAGTTTAATTTAAGTTTTATCTCTTTTTTTTAACTCCTTGTTCTTCTGATTTTCTTTGTCCTTTACAGCTTTGGCCGCCGCATAGTTTTGGCACCCTGAGTGAAAGCCCAACCAAACGGATCATTAATGGCCAGAGTGACTCTGATTGACTCATCCACTTTGTTCATATTTTATGCTACTGTACTTGGCCATTTTTGAATAAAAATATTTATTCATTTTTGTAGGTCTTGTTTGTTTGATTAAGGTCAGCAACTTTTCAAATATATGGTGGGGGAGGGGGCAACACTTCATATTTATAGATAGCTGATTATTTGAACTGTGTTATATTAGTCAGGCCTTTTTCATTTGGGCTTACAGTGTGCTGATTGTAGCTGTGTGACACTGTATGAAGAGCGCTGCGTGTGTGTGAATGCAATGAGTAAAGCTGGGTCTCTGTGGAGCTGTTAATGGCAGAGCTGAGAAGCACAAGGTTTATGTACTCGCGCAGTAACAAGTCTAACATAATATTTGGTAATTAATTTGGAAATCAATTAAAGTCATAATCATACATAACTGCATATACTGGAACATCAATTCATCTTTGCACTGAACCGTGAAATCTGGTTGTGAAGTGCACCTAAACCACATACAGTATTTGCAGGAGGTTTTTTCATGTGCTGTACAAAGAAATATCTGTATAAATCCACAAACTCCAACTTAAGGATCCATTTGTTTTAATCTCCTTACAAAGATGTTAATAGTGTCATGTTTACCCTTTCTTGGCATTATGGTAAAACAAAAGCTCTGATTGTTTAATATTTTATTAGGCTGCAAAGGCAATAGAAAAAATGTTAACATTTCCCATTTAACCATGCAATATTAATATGCACTTAGTAAGGCCTCAGTCAACACTGAATGCATTATGTGCCAGTGATTGTGTGTGTGTGTGTGTGTGTGCATATGTGCTTGGTTCCTCATTCTCAGGACTGTTACACGCACTTGTGCTGCTGTTATATTGTGATTTTTGCAGTCGTTGTATACATGACATATGTTATTGGGAGGTTACGAAAAGGACAGTAATGTCACTAAAGTGGCCCATCTCCCCCGTCAAAAAAAAGAAGAGCAGTTTTTAAGCATATACTCTCTGTATTCAAGATTTTATAATACTGTATGTGGTGGAAACAATGTGTTAATACACAACAAAAATAATATTTTCTTCCACTCCAGAGCTTCCAACAAAAAATTTCAACAGTAGGGAAACGTAAGCTGGTTGTTATTTATTTTTTTCATTCTGCTGACTGTCAGAAAAAGCACATTTGGAAATCTTGCCCATCCTGCTCAGACCTTCCTGGGCACAGAGACATAACAGCACATTCACATATTGAGCTCAGCTGGTCATCCTTGGAGGCAAAGAGGGACTCTTCTCCTTTGAGCTCCCAAGGGTAAGAGAGTTCTGGGCAACCATGGGTCCCTGTCCAGCTGCTTCCTCTGTCTGGAGGGGACCAGAGGGTCACAGACAAGGCTCTTTGTGACACAGAATTATCTGCTTGAGTGTGATTGTGCCTGCTGGGAGGGACACTCAAGAATGTGTGTGTGCCCGTTTGTTCTTGTGAAAAATATTTATGCAGGGATTTGCTTCTAGCACATCTTAGTTCTCAAGGTTTTATATTCATCTGTTGCGTGTCAACATAGTGCCACTGTTCAAGTGAAATGCTGACACAAGTAATCTTAGCATATTCCTGTAAAGACACTGCCCCATAGAGGGAGCCATGGCTGTTTGTAACTCAAGCGTTGGTGGATACCCCCTGCCGCCCACACACACGCACACAACCACAAACACGCACACACATCCAGCATAGAGGTCAGTCTGCCCTGAGGTAAATTATATATAGGGGATAGATTTAGATTTACTTAAAGCATGCCTTAATTGAGCTATATGTTTAATCATGTAGATTCATAAGCTATATAATATGTTGTATTTATAGTCATACTTAGAGTTGTGCAAGAGTTTCAAAGAGATGACTGAGCAGAGGTGTATATCATTATCATGCTGACTGAGCACAAAGCCTGGAGTCAGGCAGGAGGAGATGGCGATTGGAAGAAACGGACAATAGACAGCTGTGCTGAGCTATGCAGCACTGCAGAGTCAGGCTGTGGACTGTCAGCAGGGTTGAGGTGTGTCTGCTTGTTCTGTGCAAGAAAATGGAGACAGAACAGAAGTGTACTGTCTTTATGTTAGAATAGAGCACAGTGTTAGATAGTAAATAAGATTAATATCTGATTACAAATTGGAATAATATAGTTGCATATTTCAAAGTTATTGCAGAAGAAAATGAATTTTGCTTTCTGAATGGGTTTGTATTGCAGTCTTAAAAATAATGAAATACTTCTTACCAACACTGAGGCAGGGGGGCAATGAAATGATATAGTAAAGACAGAGATTTATTCAAAGAGGAAAAAAAAGACAATGTGGTATTTATAATATTAATTTCCAACTGATGCTGCATTGAATCACTTTGCATAATTGGCCAAAAGAATCACAAAATCCTCATATAACTATTTTTATTGACATTGAATCAACTTGATGATTCAAGTTAAACACTGTTATTATGTCCAAAAATGTTCAAATAAATATTATTGAGTGGCTTTGGCTGACAGGGCCAGGAAAGGTCTGCAGTGGTACCACTGGCACTGGTCCTGGAGATATTGTCATTCATTTACCGAGTTCATTTTCCTCTGTTTGCGGAGATGGCTCTGCTCACTTGCTTAAAGTGTGTTCATTCCTAAATTATCATCAAACATCATGAGACAGTCATTTCTTTCTTTTTTTATGGGCTTGAAATCAACAGCATATGTGTGGTAAACTTAAAGTTTAGCTTTCAAATCAAGCTTGAATCTCAAATAGAAACACTAGTATTGAATCATGAAACAAAAAAGACTCAAAAAGATGCACTGAACAATCAAATACAGATATAAAGAATGATAACTCTCAATTTATACAAACTTTTGCCAAAAGTATTTATATGTCCACATACAAATATGTGTCTTTTTAAGTAGAAGAGTTACAATATCAACCACCAACATCATGGTAGCTGTTGGTTCATGTGAGACATCTTGACCACAGGCATGTTCTCGTTTCACTGTATAGCTCAACTAAGCTACTAAATATGCTTAGTTTTAATAGTTTACAAAGTTCTTTAGGTGGAGAGGATGAGGATTAATTTATTGTGTGTGTGTGAGCTTGCTAATCTTAAAGCACTAGTTTAGTGAATTGTTTTGCCCCGGTGGAGTTAAAGGTCAATGTTACTGCTGCTGTGCAAGGTGTCGTTATATGAAAACAGGTTTCTGCTGTGAAAATTTGTGGTTAAATATTCATCAGCTGCAGGATCTGCTGGCATATTGGTTTAGGTTCTTCCAAACCAGCATACTGTATTAAACTTTAAATTAAACATTGTCCAGTTTTAGAGCAAAAAGGAAAAAAACAGAGACATACCTGTGTTGCGTGTATGTCTTTAACAGGCTAGCTCTTGTTGGTGGATGATGTTGTAACTCTTATGATTGGTACAACTGTGGAAAAGACATTTCAACTGGTTTACATCCAAGCCCAAAAATTGGAGCATTGTGTGATTTCTAGAGTTCTTCAAGTGATCATCTAAACAAGACAATGTTGTCATTATCTTTATCAGATCATGGCAATTATATTATGAAGAGAAATCAGATTAATACACTTTGTTTTCTCCCTGATACTCTGATATCCTCATTTCTATTTAATTAGTTATTGTACATCTGCACATGTCTAAAAACTAGAAAATAAAAGTGATTGAGTTGCAGAAGACCTATCCCACCAACCTGTCACCAGATAGATGCTTTCTTTTTGAAAGTCGGTCATTGTTTTCTGCTTGGGGAGAATATACTAAGAACTTCAGCAGTGCCTAAACAATTTTGTGAGCCTATTAGATCCTACATTATAGCATGTTATCCTAAGACAAAAGGTGTCATACAATTCAACTTAGAAAGACTACATGTTTTAAATAATGGAGGAATTTTATGTCTTATGTTATGTGTACACATACCCCAGAAAGATGTACTGGAAAAGTAAAATTGATTTTTTAGTCATTACAGTTTTTTAATCAACATGTAATCTCATCTGATTGTTATCGGTACCATGAATGAACTGTTTCAGAGTTTATTAGATTAACACAATACACAAAAACAAACTATAAAGGTAAAATATAGAGGATTACCTGTAAACTTATATAAAAACTATCAGGATAAAATCTTTTTGAAATTGAGCTTGTTGTTCTTATCTACATTTTTATACATACAGTGCCGGTGATTAAATACCATCTCTAATTAATCTTCAAGATGTTTTATATTCCTTTTAAAGTCATATTTAATTTTCAGCGCCTGTATAAACTGTTATTGTGAGAATGCGGGACATAAAAAAGTAACTACCCTGCTACTCAAAGTTTTCTTAGTAAATTAAAAGCATGGGTACTGTTGCATTTGGATAATTACTAAGTTCGTAACTTCTATATTCAGTGATTTAGCAGTACGTCAAGCTCTTTGAAATTAGCTCCCTAAAAAAATCCATAGAAATGTATTGCCTTCGGAGCAGACTGCTTCCTTTCGTGGAACCGAGTAGTAATAATTTTTTTTCCAGGTACCTTACTGGTTTTGAAAGCTTGCCTTCTGTTAATTCAAAATGACAGAGCTTGAAGAATTTATAAATTACGCGGAGTCCAAACAGTTAATGAGCTAAAACATTCAACGTCATCCCTTTGTTACAGCTTGTCAAACTGCTGTGACTAGATTTTCCTTCAGGCATCTAAATACTATTCTCACCGACACAATTATTGGAAAAGATTACCTAATAATTTACCTCTAACATACAGTTACTGCATTTTCAGTTCATAGCCTAAATTATGATTTCTCTCCTCTTCTTTGACTATTTTTAGTATCAAGTTTTTTAATAAATGTCTCATCAGTGCAGCATTGTCATGCACAGTTATTCTATTGCTGAAAAACTTTGGCATGGGCCTAATAAAAGATCTAAGACAGAAGGAGGTAACTGGAGGGGGCAGACAGGACAAAAGGGAAGTGAAGTGGAGAATAGTTGAATATGGGGCAGAGACAGAAAGAAGGGCTGTGTGTGTTCATTTCAGGTTAATTGAATCCTTTAAAAGCGCAAAGACACGTGAATGAGTAGAGCAGAAGGTATGAGTAAAGAGAGTAAGAGAAGCTGCTGTCACTGGTAACAGCCTGGTTTGTTTGTTTTCATAACCATGTTAGAGAACATGACCCAAAAGTAAACCTAGGTCAGCTGCTGCAGGACCATACTGATATCTAGATTTTTCCTAGTGTCTGCAAACAAAGCTGTCTCTAAAGATGTTCCAACAGCACAAGGTTTATATTTAAAAACTTCTTAGCCTTTTAATTTGATTTAGTTAAAAAAAAAACCTCAGTTGTATAAATGTATTCATGTATCGCTTCTCCTCTTTTTCTTCCCATATTTCTGTGATGTTGCATCCTGTTTTCTTCCTCTGCATTTTCTTTACCCTTCATCCTCTCCCATCCACTTGCATTGCTGTTAGCCGATAGGGGAATTGTTCCTTTCACTGATGGAGCCTTTCATTCTCCCCTTTTAATCAAGCTTGTTAGTACTTCTTAATTAAGACATCACAGTCGTGTTTGATCACTCTTGCTCTTCTATGAGAGCGGGAGGGAGACGTCAGTGAAAGAGACCATGGAAAAAAAAAGAGTGTGTATACTCTACCATCCCTCTTCTATGTGTGAAGATGACTGAACAGCTTCAATAGGGCAGATATACCTCCAACTCTGTTCTGCCAGCTCTTGAGGCTTGTGGTTTGTGTATCTCCCAAGCCAACAGGCATCAACCTCCAGAGATCTATACTAGACAGATGGTATTGGCGGCTGGGTAGGATAACTATTGAGTTCCCTACTGTCAGTCTGTTGTGATGATCACACACACTGGGTTGTCAATACTCACAGTCCACTAATCAAAGAGCTTAAAAACACAAAGACTATTTGGAAAGTTGAGGAGTTTTTATTTTTTTTAAAGAAACATGATGTTTATACAGTTGACACTTGTTTATTATCTCTTGTGTTGATACATTCTATAAAAAACAAGACTGTTTTACAGTAGCTTTAGCCTGCCTTTGGGCTTTGCATTGTCCCCCTTAAGGCAGTCATGAACATGAGTGTTTCTTCCCTCTAATGGAGCAACTGGGAGGGCTGTGGGGCCTCTGCTGTATATACAGTACACTCACCGAGGCTCCAAAAGAAAGCTATGGGACCTTTGTCCTCAGGCAAGGAGTGATGCAGAAGGGAGACTGGGAGGGTGGGTGACTGAAGCCTTAGTCGGATAGTCCTGACCTATATCCTCTTATGTCCGATCCTGAGAAGGAGAGCATAACGGGAAGTTACATATTTGTTATTAGGTAAGCTTTCTTGTTGGATGATACCTTCTGGGGCTGAAAAGGAGCAGGATGCAAGAGAACTGTTTCATTTATTTATCTTGTTTTCAAAATTTATTAGCTCAAGTTAACAGGTCAAATGAAAATGAGAGTAATCACCAACTGTTATAGGAAAAATCTGTACTTCAGTGATTTTTATACGGTTCTGTAAGATGAAAATATAATAATCATATACACATATATTTAACAGATTCCTGCGCTTTGTATCAGTGGATTGTTACATTTATTTAATTAATTCACTATACCACTTAGTTCATTTCAAAGTCAGAGGGAAACTGGAGCTTATTCCAGCAAGTAGCAGGTGAAAGGCAGAGTAAACCATGGAGGTCGCAAATCCATCATAGAGTGACTACTGATATCTTACAAGCAGTACTGTGTATTCAAGATGAAATATACAATCTATTGGAGTAGAAAGTTTGAACCAATGTCCCAAATCATTTTAAATTTAATTTCTAACTAGCACTGTGTATGCATAATAATAATACTTTTACTGAAGCGCTGACTCTGAGGGCATCGTCTGTGGTTGTGTGATGGTCAGTGTGGTGAGTAAGTTTCTGCTTGTGAGTCAGAAGATTAAAGTATGTGCATGTTTTAGTTAGACTGTGGTCCCCTGGCATGTTTGGGATCCCGTAGTGGGACCCACAGCCCTTTCTGCCTGGTTTACTGATCTGGGCTGTTCTTCTTCCACACAATTTAGCAAAGGAAACTGCTACAACAAACATAAACAGAGGCTGGTCTAGGCAACAATAGGCAGAGCATAAACAAAACAGGATAAACTATGATCCACCATCACAAAGAAGGAATTAAAGGTTTGCTTTTGATTCAAAATATGTAGGCCTACTTCCAAATTTTTCTTTTCTGCTACCTCATCACCTATCCTTATCTTTTTTGTAATTTACTTAGATTATTTACTTTCTGTCATGGTTAAAGATGCTCCTCTCTGGATTAGAGCTTGAAAACTCTTTCTTTTGAGAGGCAATCCTTGCCCCTAAGCTAGAAGAGAACAGGGGGAAAGAAAGGAAAGGAAGAAATAAGGAATAAAAGAGAGCCAAGATGGGAAACAACTTAGATCCTTGGAGCGGGTTATGGGCCAGAGTGGTGATGGAGAGCTGGCAAGGGGAATTAGAGCATTGCGTGCGTGTGTGTTTGTGTTCCTCTTTGGTCACTGTAGTTCAAAAGCTGAACTGTGTCCAAGCTATGGTAATGATGCAGGCGTCCACAACAGACTACAATAACCAACAGTCTATTGCTGGCCAATTACTGTCTGCCACAATTATATTTTCAATTCATAAGTAATGAGGGAAAGTGGCCCAACTCAACTAATCATTTCGAGCAATTACTTTTAAAACTAATTAGAATGTCAGGTTGGGCTGTGCGTGCCTGAGCTCGGAGAAGGTTTTTGTTTGTGTTTTTGTTGCTGTTTTCACTTTGTCAAATGGTTGGACTTGAAAGGAGAAAGCAGGAGGAGGGGGCAATATCAGCAACAGTGAAAGCCAAACATCATCCACAGCCGCAGATCGAGAGAATTGGTCATTATGCAAGTTTTGCGAGTTTGGGGAATCCATTGTGTGAGAGGAAATGCTGTGTTCAGTTCATTTATGCCTGGCACTTTGCACTGTGGTAAAATGAGTTCTTGGTGATGCCAGCTAAAATGCTGTGAGAGAGCATGTCGACCTCAGATCTCTGGAGCCTCTAAGCTGAACAGAGGGAGATTTGAAGGACACACAAAGGATGACTGTATGTTGGAGTCATATCTGTGTTGTGTGAGTGTGTTTCTGTGTGTATGTGTGTGTATGGGCAGGTTTAGGGTTGATGGGTTCTATTGCTTTCACCTCATATGTTCACATATTTTGTGTGATTAAATGTACTTTATTGTGGTATTACTTCTTTTATAAATATTTGTTTTCTTTTTTTAATCTTTTTTCTTTTCATCTAGTAAAAACATATTCAGTTTCAGCAAATCAGAGCTTTTACCATTATTTTAATTACATTTAAATAACTTGAATAACCATCAAAATTTAAATTAGAACTGTTAATCTTATCATTCATGGGCTAAAAGTGAGTTAATAAAATAGCTGTTTAATGAGATCTCTATATACTGAAACCCATATAGAAATGTCATATTCTGAGTACTTATAAAAAAAACTGTCATTCTTTTGTGTGATCTTTAATTGATGGGTGATTACATTAATAAACAGTTACAGGATTCTTTTTTTCATTTCTATGGGAACATATGAAGCATCTTATATAGTAAAGGGGAAGATTTAAAATTAGCATTTGCAATACAAACATAAATGTTAGTGCAGGTCCAGATGAATGGTGTTTACATTTAGAAAATCAGCAAGATGGCCCAATTATTATTATTTGAATTACCACGAAAAGGGACAAATAAAGTATTTTTCATTCATTTTTCATTTTTCATTCATTATGCATTTTATGAGTCTTCGGGTTTCATTGTCTTTTTTTTTTGCCCTGCCAATCTCAGACATATAAATAGTGGACATATAACATACTTCTCACATGCAGACTCTTAAAGGAGTGGTGATCATACGACTGGTATAGTGCACAACAGGATTCTGGTGACTCAAAGACATTTAACCATAAGCTACGTAATGCAGACAATTCCAAGATTGATTTTGTGTATTAATTTCAAAACAAAACTGACACAATGAAATGGTAATAGCAAGTATTTATTTAGCTGCATTGTCAGTGCTTTCTGGCAGAAGGTAATCTTGGATGATGATTTAATGCAAACAGTGTGACTATTTCAGCTTTTACTTTTGTCGTTACAACATGTAATTATTTTTATCTGCATCTTGAATTAGCATTTCTATAAGCAGTTGTTGTCATAACAGACCACTCCTGATGGAGTGATGTCTTATTAAACGGCTAGAAGCAACTACCTCTCTCTTTTACAGGGACATGGTGACAGTTCAGATTTTATAAAAAAAAAAAAAAAGAAAAAAAACTTTCTGAGTGTGAAATAAATTAGTAAGCTTGTGTAAGGTATTCACTGTACAAAATGTTTTAGAAAGGAGGCACTTTAGGCATGTTATGTTAACAGTGTCCCAGTCGACAGGGGTAAATCTTTTATACCTTTCTTTCCAGAAAATATCTAACACCCCTGTTCTGCTATATTTTTGCAGGGAAATCTTTAGAAGTATTTCTATTTTTTTAACAAAAGAAAGCAGCACTTCAAAGTTTAACAGGAAAATCATAAATTTTAATATATAACAAACAGCATGTATGCTTTTAGTTTACCTTCCAATAATCCAATGTTGGTATTTTTGCCTGTTTAAATGATATATTAAAATATTGATATGTTTTCAGCTTTGCGTCACCATGACATATAAACACCACAATGGACCAGGTGATCATCTCAAAGTACTCAAATATAGTTTGAATGATGCATCTAGTTTCAGCTCAATCCAGTCCACTTATGTTGAGAAGATAATAGTCCCACAAGAGGAAAATC
The DNA here is from genome assembly GCA_037177515.1 of Pseudomugil tenellus. Taxonomy (NCBI): domain Eukaryota; kingdom Metazoa; phylum Chordata; class Actinopteri; order Atheriniformes; family Pseudomugilidae; genus Pseudomugil; species Pseudomugil tenellus. Next base: position 19,778,815 of record JBAMHX010000001.1, read on the forward strand.
TGTTTACTGTAAAGCAACATAGAAAATGACCATTAACAAGGTACATAAAGTAATTTGGTAGTTGCATATTAGGCACTACTTGGTACAATAACAGCTTTTTGTGGTCAAATAAAGTGAGTAAATGTGAGATGAGGTCTTAAAAGAAAGGTCCAAATAGGCAGTCCATGTTTTGAACTGATACTTGTTTAAGGTACATGTAATATGCAGTTACTGACAATCCTGAATAATTTTCTTAAATAAGAAGGAGGAATGCACAGATTAGCTGACTTTGCTTAAGCTGGGTCTTTTGACTACCTTACTGTTTAGACCAGAAATCATACAGCACTGTCCTCCTCTTCTGAAGATTTCCCTGTCTTTTCCTTTGTCTTCCATTTGTACAGGTTTGTTGTTTTTTTAATAACATTGATGAAAGAAAGTTGCAAATTAAACAAATTGAGAGGGGAAATGCACTTTATGCTCATTACAATGTTTCATGGTATTGCACAATCATGTAATTATCATTGTGCTAATTGCTAAAGACGTAAATGTGGATCAGGAATTGTCAATTCATATTTGTTATCAATTGCACTGATTAAAGAGATAAAAAATGCAATGAGCTGACCAGTTAAAGCACTTTTATTTTCACTTTGGCACATCTGTTATCAACATTTGTCTTCACATTACGTGAAGCATCCTCGTCAGAACATCAAGCCTATGATGTTCATCATGTAGATCTACTGACTTCTGAATTAAAGCTGAACTCAATTTTCCAGTGATCATACTGTGACTGAGGGAAGTTGAAGATATAGGACAGACAGAGACACATAGCAAGGCGCAGCACCAGCAACCAAGAAGTGGAAAAAAAGAGGAGAGCTACTTTGATTGACAGTTGTCTGGCCTGGTGCCTGCTGAGGTTGTTCCCCCCGTCGACTGCTATTATAAGCAGAAGGACTTCCCCATTGCCTTGGCAGTGACTGTGTCACCCCCTCTCCCCTGGAGGATGCTATCCTATTTGGGAGGAGATGAATAGGGGTCCCCTCACCCTGTATGAGGTCTCTGTGGACAGAATCTTTACAGAGGGGGCACAGTGGAGTAAACAGACTTTATGTCAACAGCAGCATCTCTGACATTTCCATAAGAACAGTAAGGTTCTTGCAATACTCTGCTTTTAAAGTGGCTTGCCTCTCATGTCTGTTTGACTTTCAGCTAGTTTTTGATATTTACAACATTTGCACTTTTCTCAGAAATAGAACATAAAACAGGTATTTTTAACCAGAAGTGGCTCAATTTTAATCTTGGAATTAAAGTTCAGTGAGGGTGTGTGTCGCAGATTCGCTTCACATTCATTTGCACTGAACAATGAATCATCAGAGATGAATTTTTAAAAAGGCTAAGCTTTAGTCATTCCTTTATGTTAATGAAGAACTAACTAAGTAATTTTGACATTCAAGTGATGGAACAGCTTGTCATGACATTTGTCCCCACGTCACCATTCAAAGCTGCATGTCTGAGAGTATTTTAGGTGCACGGTTCATTTCTAAAGGAATGCATGCGGCTCCCAAACAACACACGGACAGCTGCACTGTTCAATGATTGGCATGTTCAATGTTCTATGTGTAATAGAAGCAAATCCTTCACTTAGGCAGGTGTGTGAGATACAGGGAAAGCACCAGTAGACACAGAAAGGAAGAAAACATGTACAGGTGTCATGGACAGGTTTATTAAATTTTGTTCTCTTGACAACATCCCTGCAGCTATGGGTGTAGAGAGCTTCTTGACTTGCTTGTAACTTGGATGTGTTTTTTTTTTCTTCCTCTCGGATGGGCTATTATCAGTCCACGCGTTGGGGATATCTGTAAAGGGCCACATGACAGGGCAGACACACAGTTTGAAGTCAATGTCTAATATTATCAAAGATATGATTTTCCTCCATTTGGGTAAAGTGTAATGCTTTTATCATCAGGATTGTTGCCCTAATGTGGTTAGTGAGTGTGATAAGTACAGAGAACAGTATCCCTGGTGAGAAACTATAGAGATGTTTTGTACACCTTATTTATACCTGAACACCTGAACCTATTCACCTACTTTGTCACCCTAGCTGTCAACCATTGCAGCCCTTAGCTGACCATTGTGGGCCGATGCAGGAACCTTTCACGTATCTCACACACGCAGATATTCCTACTATCTCACTCTCAATTTAACCCTGGTGTGTGATGGGTGCCATGGTTTTTTTCCTTACAGATGTTAATGGCCAATGGAGCAGATATTGTGATGCGTGATCAATCTAGTTTCTTTCTGTCACAGCAACATTAGCCATTTATACAAATTCAATCCACTCGCCCAAGCAGAAGATCTGGATGCATATTTAATGTTTATCTTTTACAGATCTTGTTTTAGTAGAACCGTTCATAAAGGAAAGTCTTCAAAAAGGTGACAAAGTTGATGCTAAGCCAGCTTCTGCTTGACAGAACCCAAGTTAGTCCTTCATCCCTACTTCAAGAGATGTTGAGATAATAACATGATTATTTAATGATTAATAAGATGTGCTGAAAGTGCTTTGCAATTACCATCATGGCTTAGATAAGGTGCACTTCGTCAATTTAGCAAGACCAAAAACAAGTGTTGCAAGATGAAAGAAGCCTCATGCATATATTGTCAAGATACAAAATTCAGCATCCACAAGAGATCCAGGGAGAGGACAGTGGCTGCATTTAAGTACCTCAATCATGCACTGTCACTCCGTTTTCTCACACAGACATCACTGTTTACCCAAATGAGTGCTGACAGAAGACATCAGTGCTGCTTTGTGTGCAAACAGCTTGTGTGGACAGTCTTGTGCACTCAGCTTCATCCTGCACAGTGATATTTTTTTTCTAGTTTATGCGAGATGCTATTTTAGACATCTTGAAGCTTGAGAACTGTACACTTGTTAGAAGGTAGAAGGCTTTGGGTCAGTGTGCTGATATTACATGGGAATAAGATGTAGTGCATGTAGGCTAATATCTGTGTCAGTGCCCCAATACTCCTTTGTGGCAGACCAATTGTCATTATAATCTCAAACCAGTCAGAAGACGCATAAAGTATCTCAGCAAGCTAAAACAACATTGAACGTATTTGCAAGGGATCCCTCATTTCTATAAGCTCAACCATTTCAGCATCATGCATCCCAAGTCACCCGAAGTCTGAACGCTGGTTTCAGGCAAGGCTGGTTCCAATTCAACTGTGATAAATGGGCAGATAAGACAATCAGTGCGCACTGTGACATAGGGCGATGTAAGCTGTCAGACCTGCACTCTGCTGGGGAGTTCAGGTGCACCCATGGTCCTGCAACTAAGAAAGGGAAGAAAAGAACAGGCTTAAGTGTGTATATAAATACTCTAGCTACTGTATCAAAGGTAACATTAAGTTTGACCTCAATTATTTTATCTACACTACCCTAAACCATGGATTTCACTTTTTCAATGCAAAGATACACTTTGCAGAAAAAAAAATATTGTGCTTTAAGGACATGTGTCAACTGATGCAGGAAATCACAGCATCCTCAAGCCAGGGTGGAAAACTGACATGCAACTGAAAATCTCATATCTGTGTTAAGTGGTGAGTTAGCGACATTTAAATACAGTTTTTCCATGGCTGATAAATGTAAACTGTGTGCCTGGCTGGGTGAAGAAAGGTGCGAGCAGTTTGATTTTTTTTTTTTTTATTGTATTGTAGTGAGAAATGTGCATACATGTTTATGTACACAGTTCAGTCTCCAAAGGGTGCCAAGGCCCAGCGGGAGTGTGCCCATGGCTGCAGCTCTCATTTCCAGATTAGACTTATTGTGTTTAGCTAACTTGTACAAATCATGGCATTGCTCTTCTCTGTGTTCTACTTGCAAATCACAGTACAGCATAAAATCTCCAGAAAAAGTTATTTTTTTACTGTATTGATGAAATAAGGCTAGCTTTATTGCTCTTAACATTGTCATAAAATCTCTGTCACCTCACGTCACTATAGAATTCTCTTGAAAATGTAAGTTGGTTATGTTAAATGTTGGACATTAATGGAAGAGTCTTATTCAAATAACCCCCATAGTCATTAAATTTCTAAAGCAGTGGAAAATTTTGCTATTTTCAATTTGCATGTAAAAATACTATAGCAAATGATCTATTTCTGTGCAATCAGATACACACAGGATGGGCTTGTGCCAAGCTCTACAAGTAATATTCATGTAGAATTACAATATTATGTGTTGTCTTAAAAAGCTAGCTAGGTTGATGATCTTCTCTCAGCAGCAGACAGTATTTTTCTGTGAATCAAGAGAGTTGAGTTTTCACTTAAAGTAGTCAAAGCTGGAGCAGAGAACCCTGCTTGAGAGGCGATGTGGAAATGACAATACTGCCACCTAGAGGTCTCAGGAGGCGCAAACAGAACAATGCTGCTGTCACTACTCAATTGCAGATGGTGGAAAAGACCAGTACTAAGTACATGGGCAGCTTCCACTTTATAGTATTAAAGCAAAATCATGAATTTGAGGTTTTATATGTGCGTGTGTGCATTTATGTGCACCACCGTGCGCCCATTTCTCTGTCAGAAGGATAGAAAAAGGTGACTTTGGCTGCATTGTGGTCACATCAGGTGGGTCATCCACTGAATTTCATCTCCAATGAAACCCATCTGTCCTGCAGAAGTACCCCGGCACATGCTGACCCGCTCTCATTTGCTGTCAGAGAAAGAGATACAGGAGGAGACTATATTTAAAAGGGAAAAAAGAAAGAAAGGGGAAAAAGGAAAAGAGAGGGCTCACCTGGGAACCAGAGATGTCCTGTTCAGGTGGGACCTGTTTTGACCTGTTGCCACAGGGACCCTAATGTAAGAGGTGAAGGGGGAGTGGCCATCTGGTGTGTGTATGTGTGTGTTTGTAATTGTATGTGTACTCCTTTGTTTATCTGTCCAAAGGCATTAAAAGGCCAGTGGATTTGTCCAACAGCTGTTACCAGGCACAATGTGAAAATAAAATTAGGTTTTTAAATTATGGACATTTGCTCTTATTGACACATAGTATAACACTTACACCTGATTAAAAGGGGTTTATATTTGATATATTTTCAATGTAATCACTGAATATAGAAGACAAACAGTTCAGTCACATCATCCTCTTGCTGTATATTAAAAAGTGAAACATTTAATCTTTTCTGTTGTAGGAGCTGAAAGCTGTAAATTCTGTCAGTGGGACTGAATCCAAGGAGAACTCAATAGAGAAGAAAATGCAGAAAAAGCTAATGAGTTTGCATCATTTACCATATATTATTTCATGCTTCTCTGCATGATCCAGTGTGTTGCAGGAATTGTGGTGTAACTATGCAAAGAAAAACAGGAACTTTGTATTTTACTCATTGAATTAGTCTTCTGTTTTATTTTATTCCCATTAAAAGTTGTGTTGAATCTTTATTACATTTTGTATTGAATGATGAAAAAAAACTGAATCCTCTGACAGTGACAGTGATGTGATCTTCTATTTTTAAGAGTCAAAGGTCGGTTGTGTGTACAAATGTATCAGTAACAGTCAAAACAAAATCACACACACTAATCGGAACAATATCATGCACAGACTAGACAGCGAACGACCTTTGCTTTTTCTATGGAATAACTGGTGGTTTGATAGTGTCTAGCACATGAACATATATAAATACACACTTATCTCGTGAGTATATTGAAAAAAAATCTCATTGGATTTAAATTGGTTGGAGGCCTGGGGGTCTTGTTTGACTGTGTGGCTTTTCTGTCTCTTGTTTCTGTCTCTCTAAGGTCATTTAAAAGTGCTTGTTTAAGGATGAGTGATTAACTGAGCTCTTCAGGGGCTTCCGATTCATCCGAGGCTTCCTAGAAAGGCAGGATAGACCTGCTACAGTGGCACGGCTAAACGGCCAGGGCTCCCAAGGCTTTTCCGTCCAGTACAGTGGGGATTCTGCTCTGGTTGTTTACACTGCATGTAAGAAATTTCACAAAACAGTTTAATTTACAGATTTTTTTTGTAGTGTTACACAATGTGACTTAGACAATTCAATAGCAGTTAAAAACATGCCACTACATTGCAATGACTGCATTTAACATGACTGTCTATGCATGCGCAGGGTAACACGTGCACACAATGCAACAAAGTCCTCTCTTGAACCTGACATCCAATTTAACAAACACCAGTTTAAAGTCCTGTTGACAAGAAGCAGGAAGCGAGAAGAGAAAGAGGATATGACATGAGGAGAAATCGGCTCCTTCTGTTCCTTGTCACTCCAGATTATTGAAGACTTACCCAACATGCACCTGGGGGAATCAGTGTCTGTCCACACGAGTCTTTCTGTCTTATGTTGCTCTGCCTCCCTCTTTAAGACACACACACACACACACACACACACACACACACACACACACACACACACACACACACACACACACACACACACAAACACATTCTCTTTTCCTTCCCCTTCTCTTTCTTCTAATCAAAAGTATGCTTTCTGTGCACGCTCATCTGCATTTTCTCGTTTTTTGTTAATTTTTGTTTCTCTTTTTTTAGGATTTACATTTTCTTGTGTTCCAACGGGTCAAGGGTGGGCATGGACGTCTGCCTATGTGTGTTTATACATATGTGTACATGTGTGAGCAGATGTTTGCTCGAGGCAGTCTCGCATGTCCGTCCCTGATAGCTCAATGGAAATGTGGGACAAACTTGAAATCACAAAAGAACTTTGCGTTGAGATGTATTCAGCACATGCACTGCATATATAATAGGACCCAGATCAGCTCATCTCCATCATGTCATACCGTCCACGTTTTTTGGGACTTACTATTCATTACATGACAATTTATTATAATTTGCATTATTTCTATGTGTTCAAGGAGGAGGAAAAATACATCTGTTAATAGCGTGAATCCCTTGATAATGTCCCTGCAGAATAGACTTCTGCTTCCCATCTGATATTAATAGGTCTTAGAAACACAGCTGTAGTTATTACAGTTATTTATACATTTCACCTCACAAAGCCAGCATACCTCAGTGAACACCAAATATATTTTGTCCAACTCTTTAATGGTAATTTAATGAACCGTAACCTTTGGATGACAATTAATGCCAGATGTATTTCCACACTGTTCATTTATTACTGGCTAATTTTACATTGCCTGTATTTTCTCCTATGCAGATATTCATGCAAGTCATGTTTAAATGAGCTCTTTATCATTAGTTAGCCTCACCAGGACAAAGACTCCGCTGTCCACTTTCTGGAGCTGCATTTAAAACAAATTCTAGCTACCAATTCTTAATGAATATGTTTATGAACAGCAGGGACCGATATACTCGCAGCCTTTGTTTTAAATGAGTTATTTTGATAAGGCTTAGATAGGTACAGCCATTATTGGGATATATTTTATGGCTGTACGTTAAATGGATTCTTAGAAAAAAATCTTATAATTCTGATTAAATGTAATTTTAATAGATTCACTTATTATTTGAGTTAGAGGCTGACCAAATCAGGCTCTTGAAGTGCTTCTAATATATATCTCTTTATCATAAGTCCACAACCTTTTTTCTTTTTTTCTTTTTTTAACCAAGTGAGACAATCATCACAAGATCTCTGAAATATCTAGTTTCCTCTTGTTCCTTTCTCTGCCCCCCACCCTTCTCACTATGTTTCCAGTCTATCATACATCCCCCTCTTACTGGGATCAGTGGGGCCATCACGCGCGCACCTTTGATGTCTCCCAGAGTTAAGCCGGTTTTGAAGTCAGATTAGTGAATTGTAAACACCCTTTTAGACCTTCAGACTCTCCCTGCAGAAAGAAGGAGAGAGAAAGTGAAAGAGTAGTAGAATTAACCCATACACCACAACTCAAAGGTTGGCCGATCCAATGCCACGCCAAATCCACGTTGCCATGTACAAAAACATACACTGAAGTGTTCCGCTCATTTATCATCTGCTTTCCTCCCTTGCCTCACTTCTTTTCATTTAGTTTATTTTTATTTTGGGGGTGCTGAAAAGGCTGGATTGAAGTAGACAGTAGATATCGCAAGAACAAGAGTAGCCTCACACACACACACACAAAACGGAAATACACACATATATGCACACGTGTACGGAGAGAGGGCAGTGTTTTTCAGACGAGAAGCCCGTCTGTCTCTTTCACATTCCATTAGTTCCTGGAGCTACATCAGAGGGCAGAGAGAGCACACAGACATTCCTGCAAGACGCAGATGTCAGGATCAAAAGTCAGACAGACTCCTGTACGCAGCAGGGGAGAAAGACAGAGTAAGAAAAGAGAGGTAGAGATCAAGAGAAGAGAAGGATTTTTTTATTCTGGGTATGGTGAGAAAGTGGGGCTGCATTTTTCTTTGAAAAAATAAACATCCCGTGTGTTGAAACTCAGAAAACATTATTCACTCTTTGAACAAATCCTGCAATTTTCTGAAAACAAAGGTCTCATCCACTGCTGTGTGTTTCTGTCTGCACCTGTAATGCTGTGAATTTTTACTGTTCTCAGGGCTATTGTTGCTATTCTTACTTACTGCTCTCTCACTTCCAGGCTGATGGGAAACCATGCACCATGCTGCCTACATCTTGTGCCTTGTTTTAGTTATTAAAAGGCACGGGACCAGATGGTGTGTGTATGAGTGTGTGTATGTGTGTGTGCGCCTGTATGTCTGTGTATGTCCAGGTCTATACTTTGGCTTCAGGCTCTTGCAGAACTGGCACAAGCCCAACTGGGTCATCCATGCAAAGACTCAATCTCTCCTCCTCCTCCTCTCCAAGAGCGCATCTGTGTAGGCCTTTGCATAGGGAGTGTGTGTGTTCGTTTGTGTGAACTTGTTGTGAAGATACAGTATGTATTATAGAAACAACGGGAGGATGGGATGGGGGCTGCTTGGCAAAGTGTGGGCTCTACTCAACAAAACATAAATTCAGTTCTGCATATGTCCATCCCTCCTCTAGGGGTTTTTCTTTTTTCCTTTCTGTTCATTTTCCATCTCATTTGTTTTTTTGATTGTTTTTTTTTATCTCATTCTTCGTCTCATGTTTAGCCAGCAAAGAAGCCAGGTGAACATGAAGTCATGTGATTAAGATATGCCATTTTTGCTATTTTTACAAGATAGCTAAAGAAAGGGATGAAAAATCTGAAACAAACAAACAAAAAACAGATGAACTGAAAAAGGTTGAATTGAAAAGAAATCAAGGTGGTGAGCTACAGAGATTTGTGCAGTGACACTGAAGTGAATGGCAGTGGATGGGAGGGTAAACACTTTCACCGTTGGCTGAAAAAAAATAGATGGGAAGGACAGAAGGAGTTAAGAGGAGCCATGGGGTTAGTAAAGCTGTCAGAGTGGTTGGGGAGCCGCAAAACAACAGACTGTCAGGAAACATTGGGTAACCCCAAGAACAACCAGAAGTTGTTTGAACTTACAGCATTATCGTTGTGATCTTTACAGATGTGTCTTTAACCACATGTGCTCATGGATCACATTCATACTTTACAATGTGATTGTTGCATTAAGCCGACTTGAGATGAGACATCATGGATTCAGCTCAGAGCTTTGCTGCAGATTGTTCATCTATCATACTGTGTGTTCTTCACTTTTCAGACATGGGCTGAATTAGGACAAGCGGGTAATTCTATGTGTTAGCTTCAAGCAGTACTTTCACTCTGCTAAACCTCCACAAACAGAAAAAAAAGGAATATTTTCTTTTTCAAAGCCATATTTTTGTTAGAAAGTTGTTAAGTTCTCCATGGTTTCAGTTAAGTTTAAATTTGCATGATATAATGTAAATATATTAAATTTTCTATATACAATAATAATGATAGTGATACCATTTACTAATTATTAATAATCTTAAAATAAACATTAAGTAACATTTTTTCCTCTCTTTCTCTTTTTGACCGTTACAGCCAGGATGTCAGAATAAAAAAAAAAAAAATAAAAAAAAATAAAAAAATTAATCATTCCCAATTTTCAGTTATGTTCTCATTTGATTATTTGGTCAAATCTTAGTATTATTACAACTATTTTTGTAAATAAATTAATGTTTCGTCATTGTAATACCATCAGTACAGGTAATTGCA
>JBAMHX010000001.1:19788985-19802605 GCA_037177515.1 Pseudomugil tenellus
ATTTCATGGTCATATATTTATTTCAAAATGTTGTATTTATTTATTTAATGTTGTATTTATTTATTTAATTATGAATATGTGTATTGAATCCCGAGTGCTTGACCCCTGTCTATCCTTCCACCTGTCTTACTGCTAATGTCACACCTCATCACCTGCTTCTCAGCTTGCACAGCCACTGATTACATTAGTCCTCAGAGGGCTGCCCAGATCAATACAGTCACTGTTCATTCTGATGTAGTTGTAGTCACTAGCTAATAAGAACCGCAGACAGAGATAAAACAGGATAATAAAAACTGATGCGAGTCTATACTGTTTTAATCACAATGCAACCTCGTTCTGGATTTACTTGCTTTAATCCTGGGCGTTCCAGTTGGCTTTGATCAGTACCGTGTCAGGTTTTCCCTTTTTCTGTAGCCAGACTTTGTCACACGATGGACCCCTTTGTTTTTTTATCAGACTCCAAATATATGAGAGCCTGTCTTTCATTTCTCTCTCCGACTATCCCATTGTCACTTATGGACTCTCTTTTTTGGCTCCCTCTTTCTCTCTCTTGCACATCGCTGTTTAATGATGGTAATTTTCCACCCAGGTTCGAGAGTGAGCTGATGTGGTGAGGCTCTTGGCCCCCCACTGTTCCTGATGAGGCATGATGGGAAATTACCCAGAGCTCTCTGTTGTCGGATAGTAACTCACTGTTTGGTTGTAATAAGCAGGCAAACCCCTGCATGTGTGTTCACACACGCGCACATACTCAGACACCTCTGATTGTGTGCATTAATTGCACTGTGTGAGATCACCGCAGTGACCACAGCTGTGTGGGCTACGCCTCGCTTTCTGGGTCACTTGGGTCATCAACTCCCCATAACAGCTACAGCACTGTCACTGTCAGACACGACAGCACATAATGAGAGTTCTCTTGGCTCTGCTCACTGTTCAGATACCTCTCTCCTCCATCCATGCGTCACTTCCTTTCTTTTACTTTCCCTCTATGTCCTCTATGTTCCAGGTTGTCAGTGCTGTTGTTGCTGTTGTGTGTGTGGTGTGAGTGGGGCTGCCTGCCGTTTTATTGACTGACAAGTGGGAGGTACAGGGCTCTCAGGGAAACCACCACGGGGTTAGGAACTATACTGGAAAGTGTGTGTGTTTTTTGGGAGAAGGCTGGCTCTGTCACTGTGGTGTGTCACCTTTCCAGCAGCCCTGTCACCAACAAATGGAGCTTCAGTGGAACCCTGTAAAGAATCCTGCTGTGGTGCTATTAGAATCAGCTTGGGGCCAGTGGGGGACCGTAGGTTGTTTGATCAACATCAGCTGATGTTGAGAGGATGTCCACTGTCAGCTTAACTACAGATGTCCATCCAATGTCAACATAGACAAGGGGGTATTTTCCATAATGGCCTTTATGCTTTTAGAGTCTATGCTAACAGCTGAATATAAGAACCTGAATGTTTGTATGTCTGCATTCTTTGCACTCATAACTCACCTTTTTCAAAATAAATCTTCTGTGAATGATTGAGAAAAATAAACAACAGTGTATCAAGAAAGTTATCTGAGTTTTCCAAATGTAAAAAAAAAACTTCAGATATTTTTTTGGGAAAACCTGGTCTTATTAGAAGAGATGGCATTCATCCCACTCTAGATTGAGCAGCTCTCATTTCTAGGAATATGAATGATTTAATTCGTTAATCAAACCCATGACTATTCAGGGATGAGACCAGGAAGCAGAGCAGGGTTGGAGTCTGCATGTACGAAACCCAACCTGCACGCTTTTCTGTTGTCTCTCACCTGCCGCCACCCTCTCTAAAACCCATGACTGTCTCTGTCCCCCAACCCCCCCAGACTAAAAAAAAATCAAAAGTACATGTAGAGTACATCGTGGAAACCTCCTAAATATTAAAACAATAAAATAACAGGACAAAAAATTAAAACCATTAAAGGTGGTCTACTGAATATCAAATCTGTTCTGTTGGTGCCATAGTGCCATTGAGCCTTAATTTTGTTAACTCTCAGCTGTGATGACTTCATGAGTCTCTTCATGAACAAAATAGTGTCTAGTAGAGAGAAAATCCAGGATATCCTTCCCATTATTGTTTCTACTGCATCAGCTTTAGAGATGTCTGAAGAACCTGTTTTTTTGGACGGTTTCTGTCCTGTAAAGCTCTCAGAATTAACTAAAATAATTTAAACCTTCAATTTGTATTTTAGACCCAATCCCAACCAGAGTATTCACGGAGACATTTGGCTTAGTTGATACATCTGTACTGGATCTGATCAAGACATCTCTATGAAAAGGATATGTACCTCAATCTTTTAAGACAGCTGTTATTAAAACTTTACTTAAAAAACAACTTTAGATCCAGAAGTGTTCACTAATTATAGACCAATATCTAACCTACACTTCATATCTAAAATTCTGGAGAAAATAGCTTCTACTGAACTATATGCCCATCTGACCAGAAACAATCTGTTTGAGGAATTTCACTATGGATTTAGAGCTCATCACAGTACATAGATAGCACTGGTGAAAGTTACTAATGATCTTCTCGTGACCTCAGATAAGGGACACTTGTCTGTTCTTTTCTTGTTAGATCTCAGTGTTGCATTCAACACCATAGACACAACATTCTGATACAGAGGCTGGAACATGTTATTGGTATTAAAGGGACCGCACTAAGCTGTTTTAAGTCATATTTATCTAATAGACTTCAGTTTGTTCATGTAAATGATGATACTCAGATGTACTTATCCATGAAGCCCGATTAAACCAATCAGTCCATTAGATTACAAAGATGTCTTAAAGACATTAAGACCTGGATTACTCTGAGTTTTCTCCTTTTAAACTCAGACAGGGCTGAGGTTGTTATTTTTAAGCCTCATAAACATTGGGAAAATTGTCTAGCTTTGTATTTAATCTGAATGGCATTAATTTCAGTATTACAGTAGGGAACCTTGGAGTTATTCTTGACCAGGATTTGTCCTTTGGCTCACATTTAAAACAAGATTCTAGAACTTCTTTCTTTCACCCACATAATATACAAAAAAATAGGGACATCCTGTCTCAAGAGTGATGCAGAAAAATTAGTTTATGCTTTTGTTACTTCTAGACTGGACTATTGCAAATCTTTATTTATAGGCTGTCCCAAATATGCTCTGAAAAGTCTCCAGTTGATCCAAAATGCTGCAGTGAGGCTTCTGACGAGAACTAGCAGAAGAGATCATATTTCTCCAGTTTTAGCTTATCTTCATTGGCTTCCTGTTAAATTTAGGATAGAGTTTAAAATCCTTATCCTTACATATAAAGCTCTCCGTGACCAATCTCCATTGTATATCAGAGATCTCGTAGTTCCATGTATTCCAAACAGAGCACTTTGCTCTCAGACCGCAGGTCTACTTGTGGTCTCTAAGAAAAAAAATGGGAGGATAAGCCTTCGGCTATCAAGCTGTGCTCTTATGGAACCAGATTCCAGTGTGGGTACAGGAGGCAGACACTTCCTGTTAATTTCTCTTTTGCTTTTTTTCCTTGTATAGAACAGTACTGGCATCATTAACATATTTCTCCCTTTTTGCAGGTCTTATTTTGTAACTTTCCATTTCCTGCAGGTCTTCCGGGATAACAGCTGCAGTGTATATTAATCTGTCTTTCCTGTCCTTTCTACCCCCTGCCAGTCAAAGCAGATAGCTGCCCTCTCCGAGCCAGGTTCTGCCAGTAGTTTTGCCTTCCTGTTAAACAGGGAGTTTTCCTTCCCACCGTCGCCTCATTCAGCTCAGGATGGAAGATTGGATCAAAGTGGAGATTCGATGCAATATTGCTGGTTCCCTTACATAAGCTATTTTTTTTATAAATTGGCTCAAATTGATCTCCGTGAAGCACCCTGAGATGATATTGATGTGAAATGGTGCTATAGAAATAAAGCTGAATTAAATTTAATTGAATTTAATCTAATTTAATGTAAGAAGGTTTTAATTTAATTACAGAGGAACTAAAACTAAACCCTTCGGCAGATTATTCTGAACTAACCTTCTGCTTTCAAAACTCTTCTAAGACATCACAATCAAGAATGCTTTTGTTGGAACGAAGAGCAAAACATGCTTGCAAGGAGATGGATTTAATTTTATTTCTGCTATAAGTGAGTTCTTCCAAATTTGTTTTGTCAGTGAAATTTTATGTTGCAGTTCAGTGCTACAGGATATTGTTCTGTACACTTTGCTTTCGATGAATCAATCATTAGTCCTTCTGAATCCGGAATAAACTCAGGATAATGTGATGTTCTTTTAATAAGCAGCTGGTTATGCATGTGTAAGGAACAGATCAGTTCAAATCATTTTAAATGTACTACTTATTTACAATAATTTACCTTGATGAATGTATGTGTAAATAATAAGTATGATTAAACAACCTCAAGTACTCAAGATGTTGATTGAGATTTACTTAATAATGGAAAGACTGTTATGCCAAAAAGTCAACCTCAGCATGTTTAATTAATAAAAACAGCATGTTAGCATTACAAAACCAGTGGGATCATTTTAAATATTGAGAAAACATTTTTAATATTACACTTTATATTCAGTGAATTAGGTTGAACGATTTCTTTGCTTGACTGTCAAGCATAGTGGATCTCCACCTCACATCTTTAATATCTGTGTATCATATTGAGGGCATAGCAATTACACTTCTCCCTGCAGCGCTAGCTGCCGTGCCCAGCACCTCGGCGCATTGCTGTGGAGATACTCTTCCAAGAAAGGCTTAATGGATAACAGTCAGCATCACCACTGTATCATAGTGCCGCTGGCTGAATGTGGGCAAAATGGTAAGGCCCAGCTAAACTGGTGTGACTGAAAACGGTCTCAGATAGGGCAAAATCAGTGCGCCTCACACACATACTTGCAAATACACACACACACCCAGGGGCCAGGAGCTGACAGTAAATAAAACCAGAGTCCTTCCTTAATTAGCTATTTGCCTGGGGTGAAAACACAGAGAAAGTGTGTCAGTCTCTCCCTGTGTAGGACACTAAATGGCCACTCAGTCTTTCTGATAACAGCAGCCAAGAAAAAAAGGGCATTTCAGAGTACTGATTTCTGTGCACATGTAATTACAGGTTTGTTTTTTCTCATTTACTCGAGTATTAAGGGATCGTTTTAAAGTCAGTGGTCCTTAGTGCTAGTTATCTATTAATTCAATTTATTAATGTTAACTCAATTTTATAGCTCCACAAGAAAAAAGAGGAAGCTTTATGCACATGCATCCTAATTAAAAATAAAGTGAATATAAAATTAGGCCATGAATGTCATGAAATGTCTAAATTCACTCAGGTGAAGTATAAGAAGGTTATTAAATTAAGCAATTACAAAATAACATCAGCATTTACCTTTGCGCCCACCAATGTCTCAGCCGCTTACTCCAACCTTCATTAGGATGAAAAAAGCTTTTTCCAATCAGCAGTTGTCCATGAATTTGTGACTTTTATGCATATGTTTAAGATTCCAGCATGAAAATAATTATTTTAACTAAAACTGTTTTAAAATTAAAATTTCATATGATTTTACTTGATATCTCGATATTTATATTCACTTAAGAATAACAAGAAATGAAAGGTCGAAATGGATTTACACTGTTTAAATGATAAGAGTAGCCTCAGTTAAAGCTTGTGTTTTCAAGAATTGGATTGAGAGAAACTTAATCAGCTACAGAAAAGAAACTGTGACAGTGGTGCACTACTGGCCCCTGCTGGTGACATCTTTCCAGAAGAAAACCCTTGACCTAAATGTATGTTGTTTTTTTATTTTCTTTTGTGTTTGCATATTTCATTATCAAGTCACATGTTTTTGTGTTTTTTATATTTTATAAGGGTATAATCTTGAGCTGAACTGAACAAAATCTAAACATCTAACTAACTATTTTCCAAATTTACTTTATCCAATCGATTCATGTTCAATTTGTTGCTATTAGTTTATTTTTCATGTAAACTCTTTGGGCTACATAACTGATATCTCAGTGAAAAATATGCAACAGTGAATTACATACACTTAAACAATGCTGATTGAGATGAAAGTATTTAAAAACGGAAAAAAATATTACATTGTACAGCAGTGGAAATATAAAAGAACAAATTAACTACCTCAATTGAAATAAATACAATAAGCTATTTTCCATCTTATTGTGTTACACCTGACTTAACTGTGGCTGGGATCCTGAAGAGCAACGGATTTACACCTAGTTGCTCATTTGATGTCACTAAGCCATGGGTCGGAGGGAGGAAAGTGCTGGTAAGTGAGATCTTTGGGGGAAAGCAGCTTCCGGAGGTTAAGTAAATCTTGTAGTGGACACTGAGACAGGACACAGAGGAGGCTTGTCATGACTCACTTCCTCATCGAGTGGTGGGAATGAGGGCACAGGTGAAATGGTAAACCTGCTTGTGATGAATGGAGAATGCAGTGCGCTGCAGTTTATATTCTCTGTCCACAGCTGAAGGCTGTATGACAGATTATTGTATGAGAAGACC
This sequence comes from Pseudomugil tenellus, assembly GCA_037177515.1. Lineage (NCBI taxonomy): Eukaryota > Metazoa > Chordata > Actinopteri > Atheriniformes > Pseudomugilidae > Pseudomugil > Pseudomugil tenellus. The sequence continues at coordinate 19,795,486 of JBAMHX010000001.1, forward strand.
AGTAACCGTATGAGATCAGACAAGCACAGGACATGCGACAGTAGCAGTGCACGGCAGTGGCCCTGGAGCGATGGTTGGCTATGAGTGGACTATCAGTCGCCATTGTAAGAAAAGGCCCAATTAAGAACATTAATTATGCTTTCTTGGCGCTAACTCTATCACTCTCTTTTTAGCCTGAAGAACATTTTATTCAAAGGCCATGGCTGCACGCTCTCTCTTGTGCTAAAATCCAATCTAGCTGAGAAAGTTTGTCATGTTTGGCAGAATTGGACTCTCTAGGATGAGCTGGAAAATCCATATGGACAGAGTAGAAGAGTCCCACTGATCCACAGGGTAAGCATGTGTAGTCACACAGAAAATATGGTATGATCTCACAAAGTAATTCTACAAGGTTTCCTTAATGCACTGTGAAAAACCTGTGAGGGAGACATATGCAACATGTTTCACATCTGCATGCCTCACAGCTCTTTGCTGACACAGAAAATGCTAAACTGATACATGCTTAATGTCAATTAGAATTTCTAAATACAAACAGAACTGAGGATAATATGTGTACTTTTTCTCTTTATGTACTAGAATTGATAATAGGAAATGAAATGTGCTTTTGCTTTTAATATCTCTGTCATACTGGAGGCATGCTACCCTAACGTGAGGGTTTTAAATGAGTGGGTTGTTTTGCATTTTGACTAAGTTCCCCTTCGTCTATGTTCAGTAATAACTAACATAATGGGGTTTACTTGCCATAGAATAGCATTCATTTGTCACTCTTATGACTGTGATAGAGCTTAGGTTGTTTTCAGGGGGTGTTTATCAAGACGTAGTTAATTAGACTTAAAGACGTATGATAGGTTTAGAAAAATCTATCTTTGCAAGCGTGCTAATGGGTGAACAGTGGACATAATCTCTAACAGAAAAGCTGTAAATAAATTGATTAATACAGTTGAAAAACTGAAAGTATATTATATGTAATGAATGAAGACGATTGTTGTAATTCTGTGTCAGATGAACATGAATTTATTTAGCCTCAAAGTATTCTTTATCTGGACATTTCTTAATTGCATGTAAAATGTTGATTTAAATAATGATAAATGTGTCCCAGAGAGCAAAGCCTGTTAATGTCATTTCATTTCTTACTGCATCAAGTCGTTCTGGTAGTGCAAACAAGTGGAACAAACTACCAGTGGAAACTTTCACTAAAAGTACATACTTCTTAATGTAGGTTAATTTCTTCCTTATTTATGAAACCTGCAAAATGTTTTCTATGTGTCTTGTACATGAAATCTGTATAGAAATAAACTTACCCTGCCTCACTTTATACCTAAAAACACTTGATGGTAATTTCTTATTTTTGCCTAAATATTAAGTCGTCTTGTTGAGCTCCTCTTATGTAAGCTCATTTCCATGGCAGTGAACATCCTTAAATATTTTATTTCTTCTATTCGCTGTAGAATAATTCTTTTGTGAAACTAACATAACTCAATTGCTTAGGACTGTATTCACAGTATAATTCAAAGGATAAGTAATGTGTCAACAACCATACTTGCCAGTGATAGGTTGTATTGAAGAAAAATAAGAAATTAAAAAAGGCTGCTATAAGTATAAATTAAAGCTGTTTCCACATATATATATATATATATATATTTTCACATATTATAAGTTCAAACAGTTAATCAAAAACAATAAAAGAGGATTAAGGTAGTAGTCCACATCTCCAGTCAGCATAACCTAAGACATTTATTTATTTTAGAGAGTGAAGAGTTTATATTCTTATTCACATTTCTGTCCATCACTGTCCCTACCTGCATCTCTCAAACACAACTCACTCAGCGATCATGCTCTAAAATATCAAGAGATTGCCAGACCTCTGTTTTCATGGCCAACAGAACATTAGCATGCTTATTGCTCTCACCGATTATCCTCACTATGTACGGTACATTAGTGAACTGTACGATTGGCCAACCCCCTGCCTGTGCAATCAACAGAGAGCGTGAATGAATGATCAGCCATTAGCAGGTCGGGTGTGAACTGTGAAAATGGGCTCTCACACCAATGACTGCAGGAGGCCTTGATTGACTTTAGCCTAGCATAGCAAACCTGCTAGCAAGGCCCTGCACTTGTCACACTGTGTGGCAGCACATCAGCTAGCATTAGCCTTCCCAATGTAATTCAGTGGAATACAGACTACTGTAGCGTGTTGAAGCCCACTCTAGTGGAGTGCTGTGTGCAAGATCATAGCAAGACTCCTTGCTAGCATATGCTTGTGTTTAATGCAGCGACCTGCTTCTGCATGGTGGGTTTACACATACCCTACAGTGAAGGTAGTGTATGAGTGTGTTTGCGTGTGTGTGTAATATCAGTAATCAGTGTACCTCACACAGACAGAGTATAACTAGGCTTGGTGTGGTGAGAGTGCTGAAGACCAGCGCTCTGCCAGCCTGTGTTGACTATTTCAGCCACTCTGAGTGTATGTGTATGTGTGTGTGTGTATCATGGATACTAAAATTGGAGGCTCCACCTTCAGATGCCACCATGACAACCAAGACCCCAAAGGTCCAGGTAATAGGGTGACATGTCAGTGTATTGTTTTGCTATTCATAGCATGACTTATTTTGTTATAACACCTCCGTGACACCTATGTGTGTGTGCATGCCTGTGCATTAATGCATTTATGACCTTTGAGCATTAGACATGAGGGATGAAAATTCAGTTATCAGTGCTGCAGGAATGCTGCATAAAGGCTATATCTAAGTCTCAGCGGAGAGGTGTGTTGGGTATGTGTGTGTGTTTGTGTTGAAGCAGTGTTTGGTTGGTCTCTGTGGATAGGATGCTATTAGAGCTGCCAGCATGGAGGCAGCAGCATGTTGAGGGTCAAAAGAGGATTTCAGATGGACATAAAAAATATCAGAGGATATATTCAAGTGATCTTAAGCCACATTTTGTCAAAGGAAATGTAAAAATTACAGAAAGTGACAAAAAAAGTCACTTATGTGGAAGTTAAAAAGATACGTCCTGCAGAAGAACTGCTGGAGGTTGTTTATTAATTCATTACTTTCACTCTTCTTTTCTTTTCAAGCCTTGAAAAGTTAGAAAACAAGTTACCAAGATTTTTTTAGACACACAATTTTTCTCTTTTGAGAATATTTGCATGGCTCAGCCACTGAAGCTGCGCATAAAGTAGTTGTATTTCAACAAAATAGAGAGAAATATGGAACATTACTCAGAGCAATGACATCAAGTAATTTCTGATCGCGTACAATTGTCTTTTTTTATCAAGTCTGACAGGATTGAATCCTGGGAATGAGAGAGGCAACAAAGTGTGATACAGTGTCTCGGCCTCATGCTTATTTGGTTTTCCCACCTTCACACCTCAGTCTAATTTCACAGTACACAATCCTTGCTACTGTGCACAATGGTTTCTGGTAGTCACAGAAGCAGTGGACCAGAGTGGACCCGAGGCTGCTGACTGAGCCCACAACTAACCGGCATCAGCTCAATAGGCCAATGCCTGCATGTGCACAGTTAATTCGGTTGTTATTGTCGCTTATGTGTGTCCCAGTGGAGCCAGGGCGTGTTGGTATGCAGGCTGAGTTTTAGTTCCACTCACTAGTCTAGATGCACACATGAAAGCTGATGTAAGCTCCCTCAGGGCTGCTTCATGTGTGAAAACCTGAAACTGTTATCTGATGCTTATTGCATTACATTAGTTTTGTCATTTTTGTATGAAGAATGGAGATGGTTAGGCCTGGGTGAGAACTTATTTCCTTATGCTGTTTGGATGCACTGATTATAGGTTAAAAAACACCCTATATTTTGTATTAAACAAAAATAATGTTGAATTTTTGACACATAAGAATTAATTAAATAATTACATAGTGAAGCATTCAAATAGAATCATATTTTAAGATGTAATGTTTGAATATTTTTGTCATGTATAGAAACTACAAGGGTTAAAGCTGATTCAAATCACTTAACACACACAAATCTCTACAGTTTACAGTCCACTTGCTCTATCTGTTCAAGCAACGTTACTTAAATGATGACCTATCTGTTCCCTGCCACTGAACACCTCAAGAACCAAATCCTTATACCACTGTCCTATTCACATCACAGAACCTATCTAAGCTCCCCTTGTTCATCAACAGAAACATGCATTTCATTATGCATCTAAATCACTGGCAGATCACTAATTCATTCTGCATACACTGGAATCAAGTTATACATTTGAATAATGGTGTCCAAAGTTTCAGGATCTCACTTTCTGCCACCTCAAGTTCTTATGAACTCATGTATGGGACATGACCAGTGGCTGTATGATAAGGAGGCTGCATAATAAGTGAGCTTCAAAGTAAATAATGGCTGAGCTTCACTATTAAAATCTCGCACTAGGGAGTTTTAGATTAGTGTTGCTTTTTGATCGCACACATCCAACCCATTGATGCAGCATTATGGACAGTTTCCCTGATCTTTCATGCACACTTGGAGTTGTGATAATGAGCAACAGGATGGATGCAGTGAGAAACTGTTAGACAAATACAGGATGTGTGTGATAAGTGTAAACACTTGACTGGATTCACCTCTGATACATCACATTGTTAGATATTTCGCATCCAGGCTCATTATAAAGCCTAATTCAACTGACCTAGTTTATATGATTATGTATGTTTGTTGTTGCGGGGGGGCATAACACAGTGATTTTCTTTTATTTATCAACTACAAAGTTTAACGGTGATAGTGTGAAACTAAAGAACAGGGATAATGTAGTAATTGCTAGTGTAAGGCACTTAAGACCGAGGAACGGAGAAGTGGGGGTGGGGTTGTGCAGACCCAGCTAGTGTCCTATGCTTACTTGGGTGAAATGACCCATCATTGGCGACATCTTGTTTCATCAATTTCTGCTTCTCTTCACTTGTCTGTCTGGGCCTTCTCTCTCCCTTTCTCTTGTCCTTCTCCCCCTTTTCCTCCTGAAATGTATCTTCCTCTCATGTTTTCTATTTTTGCCCCCACATAACTGCCTGTCTGCGCCTGCTAGATGTAAAGGATAATTCCTGAACTATGTGCTTAGAGGGACATAGAGAAAGAGAAAGTGATCTTTTTGTGATACAGTGTCTTGTAAAGGCTGCTTGTATCCATATCACCATAGCTGATGTTTCAAACACTGTTCAGGTGTGTGTATGTGTGTGTGTGCACTGCAAAATACCATCTAAATTAAACTAGAATAAAGAAAATTGTGTCATAGAAAATACTTTTTATTTGTATTACTTTGAATGGAATCTTTTACACTGTCATGTAGTTAAAGCATATTAAGAATAATGCTGCAAAACAGTTAATTTATAACATAATGCATATCTGGTTTAAATATGGAAATGTTTGTCAGTAAATCGTTTGTGGCACATCTGTGAAAATCTCACAGTCTCATCATTGGTTGATTTTTTCTTTAAAGCTAAATAGTTTAGATCTTATTTTATTCTGAGTAAAAGTGCAAGATGAAGATAGTGTGTCCCTGGAAAACCCGACTGAAACTAAAAATCTACAGACTAAGCAAGTACACATGAAAAGAGTAATGAGTTCTGACAGTAATTTTGCTGTAATCTGAAGTCTTTATTTCAGCTTTAACAAAATCTGACAAAAAACAACAATTGATGTCTCAGAAACTGTATGTATCAAATATGATACATTAGGTTTTAAGGGGTCAAACTTTCACAGAACTTTAACTTTGTTATTCTTAAAATTAAAGAAACATCCTGGACCTATCTCTTCCCTATTCTATAAGAAAAACAATTATACCATTATATACAGTAAGTCAAGTATTTCTTTACCAAAATTCACATAAATATAGAAACATATAAATATTTGAGATTGAAAACTATTGTTTTTATTCTAAAAAGTTAGCTTAGGTGATAATGTTGTGAACCAACAGGGATAAGACAGCAAAACTACATTGTAATTTTCCCTGTTAGCTGTGTGTGAGTTTGTGTTTGGATGCGTGCATGTGAAGAAGCAGGAGGCCTAGTTGACGAAGCCTCTCACTGGGACACTGGCAGGCCTAACTTGCCGCAGGCCCAGCTCTCAGGTTCATCTCTGACAGGCTTCATACTTATTGCTCAATGACATTCGATGTTTTCCTTCAGTTTGCTGTAAGATTGATTTCCGAGATATGTTTGAAATATCTCCAGAGCCCTAGAGCATGGTGACTGGCACAGCGGCAAGGAGATGAAGGAGAGACAGAGAGGTGGTGTGGCAGGGGAGTGAAGAAGGAGATGGTGTGTTTGGATTGAGGAAAAAGAGGTAAATGCTAAAAGCTCAGGGGTGCATTTACAAGGGGAACTATTGGTTTGATTATCCACTTCTTAAAAATCATCTCTGAAGATAAATCATTTATATTATTAATGCAACAAAGTCAAACTTTAGACAAAAAAAATGAAAAATGTGCTTTAAAACAAGATACAAAACACATAAAAAGGCTTATGGTTGATAGTATAGTCATTTAAACCTGTGTGTACTGTTAAACAATCAGTCTAAATAAACTGTTATGTTTAATTTGGTGCAACGACTGACATTGAAAATATGTGCAAAGTTTTTCCATAAATGATGTGTAAAATGTAAATAAAACAAAATGAAGACTTTCACAAAATAATTCAAAAATAGTTAAAAGACAAACAAATCAGAAAACTGGGAACTCTTTAAAAATACATTGTTGATACATTTATCATTTAGAATTCAGATTGAAGAATGTGGTTTGGTATTGTCTTGCTGAAAAATCACAGCATTTCAAAATGCAGCAAGAAATGTTCAAAACTTATATTGTAGTTAATTAGTTTTTTGACACACTTAATTTAAATGTCAAGTTGTACACAAGCCTCTTAATGACCCTTTAATAATTTGACTCAGTTGTATTGCATTTAACATTGTAAAAGCCTGAAGGACAGCTGCTGTCCACATAATAATTTTGCTGCAATTGTGCTGTCCACGTTTCCAGCACAAGTCTGTCAGAAAAATTTTTGTTTTTTTAAGGGGCCTGAACTAACTCTGCAAGATGGGTAAAGAAAACATTCATTCATTCATTCATTCATTCATTCATTCATTCATTCATTCATTCATTCATTCATTCATTCATTCATTC
>JBAMHX010000001.1:19808154-19823925 GCA_037177515.1 Pseudomugil tenellus
GTCAGTCAGTCAGTCAGTCAGTCAGTCAGTCAGTCAGTCAGTCAGTCAGTCAGTCAGTCAGTCAGTCAGTCAGTCAGAGTTTCAGTTGTTTATAAACCTGTTAATCTTCATCCTGGCTGCCTCCTGCTTCTCCTTCTCACATGCTTTTGGGTCCACCACCTACCCGCATCACAACAAAGGAGGTGTGTACTGCAGCTAGTGGCTTGCCTTCTAAAGGAAAACTCACTTCCCTCTGGATTTAAATTCCCAAACTGGATTTATATTCCCCTCCTCAGTCTGTTTAGGGTGATGGAAGGCGTGCACATCAAAATGAATATGGTGGACTGGTAGATCTACATTTAATCACACTCAGGTGTGAAAACAGAATAAATACTTAAAATAAAAACAACTTTGGGGGGTGGGGAAGTGGTGTTGTGTACTTTATGACGGTAAGAAATATTAAATGCATTTGTACATACATAAAGCATTTCCAGCTCAAAGCACTGGGGTCCCTGATGTGCTTAGCCAGGGCAATGGAATGGGCGCTGGCATGGACTAGTCCTGTTCTCCTGGGTGTTGGGCTGGACCTGGCTCTCAGGCTTTTCAGGGTCCTGGGTTTTGTTGCTGTCTCACAGTTGGGAGGCTGATGCCTGCTGGGGCTAGCAGGCTACATGCCCAGACTTCCTGGGGCCTCATTCTGAGGGCATGTGGCCTTCCCTGCAGTGGATGGTCTTGGCTGTGCGCTCCGTGTTGGGTTCTGGGAGTCCAAGGCTTAGGGCCCTCTTGACGCGCCCCGACCCTTAAAGAGGTGCAGTAGGATTTGTATGATCACTCTACACAAGTCACACAACTCACCCCTAATGTTTAGCAGACACACCTACACCCTCGCACACACATTGTTGCTGCTGTGTTCATTGTTCATGCTTTTTACAGTTTTTCTTCTGTGCTCCTGAGGATTTCTGGTGTGTTTTCTTATAATCCCTTTACAGGTGTAGAATGGTTTTAGTTTTTCTATTGTTGATACTTTGCAGTTGTTGGTGCTTGTTTTCTACTCTTTGTCTCGCTTTCCCTTTTCGGCTTTTCTCCATTTTACTGTTTTCCCACCCGTTCCTTCTGCTGTGTCTTCCTCCCCAGTGCAGTCCAGCTGTTATGAGCATTGGTGTCAACAAAAATGTCTATGGTACAAATATGAAATATGGAATAAAAGCTAAGACTGCTACATTGAAAAGGCTTCTCTTGGCAGAGTAAATTTGTTCAGCACAATACGACAGCCCGATTATCTTTCTGCTGTTATGATGCTGGAAAGAGCAGGTTATCCAAAAATAAAAGAAATGAAAGGGGATGTATGAATGGAAATTTCAGCTAAACAATAATAAACACATAGGATAGAAAAAACAAAAAACCCTTTGGGTGTGTTGAAAACCACTACATAAATCTAATCCATTCATAACATGAATTAAATATTATAAGTAATTAACATGCTATGATTGTTGCATTTATAAATGTGCACATTACTAGCATAAACTTTCAGCCACAAAGTATTCTATGCAAATGTAAACTATTGATTCATTTTCCCTTAGTGTAGATCAAATCAGATAAAAAATCAAATCAGTATTGCACATCACTAGATACAACAGTGCTGCAATGACTGATTAACAACACAGACAGCTGGTGGGAGATTGGAAAGGGCATGTGAGGGAGAGAAAGCAAGATAGAGACAAAGAAAGTTTATTTACAAGTTTCAAATAATGAGTCCAAGTGTTTTGAGTACGAGTTCAAGTTCAGTCTCAAGTCACTGGAAATGTAACTCAAGTCTTAAGTCACCATCTCTGGGAATGATTCACCTCAAAGCAAACTCAACGCAAAATGTACTATGATGTACTATCTATTTAGAAATGTATACAATATACAAATGAACATCCATCCATCCATTTTCTTAACCGCTTCATTCAATCTAGGTAGCTGGAGCCTATCCAAGCAGTCATTAGCTGAAAGGCGGGGTACACCCTAGATAGTTTGCCATTCCACCACAATGCAACACAGACTGATGAACAAGCAGACAAACAACCAGGTATACTCACATTCACTACCAAGGACAATTTTTCTTTTATTTATTTATTTATTTTTTTTAGATTGACCAATTCACCCAATGTGCATGTTTTTGGATGATGGGAGGAAGTCGGAGTACCTGAGAGAACCCATGCTAACATGAGGAGCACATGCAATCTCTGGACAGAAAGGCCACTGCCTGAGCTGAGGTTCAAATCACTAACCACTGCAGCACTATGCAGCCCACATATCAACATTTTGAGAGTATTTTAAAAATGCATTTAGTGTAATTAGAGTTGCAGTTAATGGTTTCTCTGTCCGTACCACATTTACCAAATCTCATGGGCTGGATCGATCTGTCTGGTTTTCTGGTTTGGGTCCCCAGGTCATCCCTGGTCTAAAATATCTGTCTAAAATCTACCAGAGGTGGTCAGTTGGGTTTTGATCTGATGATTATAAAATGATTAAAAAATTACATAATTTTTGTCTCATACCAATGTGTTTTTCAGTGACTCAGTGTGCATGATAGGGGTTAATTGTAGACTGCCAAATCCAGTCCAACAAGTAAAAACTTTTTCATTTGTTGTCTGGCAGTGAAATTATGATACTGATCATTTCTAAGGGCAGAACATTATCAGTGAAGTTTGCAAAACTGGGTCACCGATTTGTATCAAGACACAGAAGTGGACACAAAACTAGCAACTTGGAGGCATATATTGTCAAAGCATTTTGTGAAACTGTCTTAAGAGGAACATTGATCAGATTTAACATGATAAAGTCATGAGAGGTGTTTGCAAGTGGAGCTAAAACCATGTATGTAGCTCAATCTGCACCCAGTAATTTCCAAATTTATAAATCTATTCTGGCTTAGAAGATAAAATATGTATTTATAGTTTAACCATGTTAAAACTGGCTCTAAAATATTTTCTTCCTTCCTTTTCTTATGGTTTAATACAGGGATGTAGGATGCTGGGTCACCCGTCCATCACAGGCTTTGTATTTTGTAAGGGACCAACTGGTAAAGAATGGGATGGCTTCAAAATGAACGTGTTTTATTTACTCAAAAATAGCATTTTAAAAGAGGTCAACAAAACATGAACGTTAACTTATTAGATAACACAAACAAAGTCAACTTAAAGACCACACAAAAAAGAAACAGAGGAGACTTAAGCACTGGCTGAGCAGAGCAGTTGAATAAATACAAAGGGGACAAATAAACAAAACTTAATAGTTAGTTTAATTATTATATTATATTATCCATCCATATTATTCATCCTAAGTAATAAATTACTCAAGTGTGTTTGTGCTTAGAAATACCGCCTTCAGATGTGTGACTGTAGGCATGGCCATCACATACTTTCATACTCCTGTAATATTTTGCTTTAAAAGTAATGCTGCCTAAATAAAAGTTCCTGTTTTAATCCCCATAAAATGTCTAGTCTTAAAGTTTTGTTTATTTCACTAAACAGCCCAAAACCTTTAGTCAGATTTCACAATGTCCAGGTATTTGAACTGACGCTGCATCTGAGAACAACTTGAAAAATCCAAAATATACTCTGCACGATACTTAAACACAGTGATAGAGGTCTGATAGTGTTTTTGGTGCGACTCCAGTGGTGGCATCAGAGGTGTTTACCATGAGATGAGGCCCTCATGATGATTTTTTCCCCTTTGTGAAAATGCATCCTCTGTTCACATTACAGTGTCACATCTCGTCACTGAGCATTTGATCACATTTACCGCTTTGTTTTCTTCTGAACAAGGAGAGGAGGGGGTACAGATCTACAGTTTTAAACTCTTTAATGCAATTTAACAATGCCACATATTCTTTTCACGTTTCATTGGGGTCCCTTACGTGTGAAATTGCAGAGGCTGGCCTAGCCTGCGCGATACGGCACAGCAGCGACACGGTCACACTGGAGCGCCAGATGTGGGAGGGAAAGCGAAATTAATTGCTACACATTGTTCAGTGGGTGTGTGTGCACCTTTAGTGAATTAACTGCTCTCAGGGCGTGACTGTTTGAATAACAGGAATTAGGTATGAGGTCTCTCACTCACAGCTGAAGCCAACCCCAGGCATTGCATTCAATTAGCTAATCTGACCCCAAATTCACATGCTTAACTTGTCATTTGTTAGTGCGTAAAGGCAGATTTGTGTGTGAGTGTGTGAACAGAACATTGTGTAGCTGTTATCTTCTTGTTTTCTTCATAGCTTTTACACATGCAGCAATGACATAATTGTGTGACAGCTGTATTTTCATTGCATTCCACCTCATCACCTCAAGACCCAAAGTTTTAGGCATGCTAGTTAATCGTAATGTTCCTTATGAGGGTTATACTTACTATAGTAGCATCTCATAGTGACCCTAACTTACACTGTCAGCATCATCTGTATAAAAATAACTTGCAGTGGCATGCCCACCTCAGCTTTGACCCCGGATAGACTTCGACATGAAAGATAGGAATGGAGAACCTCTTCCCTCCACCTGCCCCTCCTGTCTCTTTATTTTCCTGGGCAACAGAAGGGAGGAGGATGATTTGATGGAAAGGTGGTAGGAGAGGGAGGGATTGGGGATGTAGGAGTGATGGTAAGGGAAAGAAGAGGTGGGGTGGGGGGCATGGGGCGGGGGGGATCAGCTTCCCCTGGGGCTGCCTGCTGGAGCGAGGTGACCCAGCTTGTCGCTCGGTGACCTGTGAGAGGGACATTATGAAGTGTGAGTGGCTGTCACCCTAACCACTCGTGACAGCACAGCTCCGGGCGCAGCTGTGCCAGTCTGCCCCAGCCAGAGACCCAGGGCCCATGGAGAAGAGGGTGGGAGAGAGGCCACTCTGGAGAAGGCTTGCTCTGCGGCAGGGTGTTCACAGGGTGTCCGTTGTGGGGCAGGGAGCATAGAAAAAGAAATAAGGTTGGAAAGTGAAGGTTCCCTTGACCCAACTGGTGCCACTCATTTCCATTGATTCTGGTGGCCCTGTGGCTCTGAAGTGTTTCAAATGTGGACCAGTATGAGACAAGCTGTCATCCTTTATGTATTTTTACATGAATTATCTGTTAAAATGTCTAACTTGTTTGTCATTATTATAACTATTATTATAACTATTTCAAAAGTTATAGGCTACATTGGGCAGGTACAGAAAGACTAGCTGAGATAGCGTCATCATAGGAGCCGTTTGCAGTAGGAGCAAAAGGTCACCTGGAGCCACCAAACACCAGCCCGCTGCCCAGAGAAGAGGTCGAGACCAAACTCCAGGGTCAACGAGCATGAGCCCAGCAGCCCAACCTCATCCCCCGGTGCAGAGGTTCCTCAGAGGAAATACTGGAAATTCAAATAGTGAGAAAAAATTAGCAGATAAATAAATAAATGAGTAAATAAAAGAACCACATTGGGACATAAACAGTTTATAGTGACGAGCCTAAAATAGATAGATAAACAAATAAATGAGTACAACTAAAACAATAAATATTAACTCAAAGCTAAGCTAAAAATATGTTTATTGAGCCTGCTCTTAAAAACTTTAAAATTCTCTGCAGCCCTGAGGTCCACAAGAGTTCATAGAGTAAAAGCAGTTCTGAAAGATAAGAAGGCCAAAGATCATTAAGACACTTAAATACTAGTAAAGAACTTTATGGTAAAAGAACTGTAATAGTTGTAAACCTGAAGGTGTCTTTTTGGGAAGACCAGAGAGCAGAGCATTGCAATAGTCAATATTACTATTGATAAAAGCATGCATCAGTGTCTCTGTGTTAGCCCGAGAGAGAATGGGAAGAACTCTGGCGATGTTTCTAAGATGGTAAAAATCTATTTTTATGAAGTTTTTAATATATGGGATAAAAGTCAGCTCAGAGTCAAAGATAACACCCAGGTTTCTTGTGATGATGGATTAAAATACTGTGCTTGTAACTTCAGTAAAAGTTTGTTTCTGTGGGCCTCATGACCAGTGACTAAAGCCTCAGTGTTGTCCTGGTTAAGCTGTAGAAGGTTTTCTGCCATCCAGGGTTTGATGTCTAAAATGCTGTTAAAAAGTGCATCCATTGGCCTGGTGTCATCAGGAGACATGGAGATGTAAAGGTGCGTATCACCTGCATAGCTGTGGAAGCTGATTCCATGTTCACTGATGACACTGCCAAGAGGATACAGATTAAAAAGCACAGGACCTAAAATGGAACCCTGGGGCACACCACATGTGATTTCATGAACCTGAGAGGAGAAGCTATCTAAACATACCATAAGAGTTCTGTCTGAGAGGTAGGATGTAAACCATTTGTGCACAGTACCAGAGAAGCCAACCAAGTGTTTAAGTCTGTTTAAACGAATAGTGTGGTCTACTGTATCAAAAGCAAAGCTTATTTCCTGTAAAACCAACATTTTCACCTGTTTAGAATAAGAATTTAATAATTTAAAACTTTTGTTAAGGTTGTCTCTGTAGTGGTTCACCCTAAAACCAGACTGACATTTTTCAAGAATGCTGTGTGTGTTAAAAAATTAATGAAGCTGAGTGAAAACAAGTTTTTCTAAAATTTTACTTTAAGTTAATTTAAAATTAAGTTAGATATGGATCTGTAATTGTTAAAATCAATAAAATCTAGATTCCTCTTCTTCAGCAGAGGTCTCACCACCGCAGTATTAAAAGCAGCTGGAAAGAGCCCCGTCCCCATCAAGAGCAGACCGAAATTTATTGTTAAAATCATTCACAATAAAATCACAAGAGCCAGGTAAAATAATTGGAAGAGTTTTTTCTAGAACCTAAATTAAGTTTGCAGAAAACTTCAGGAGTAAGATGACGCTTTCTCAAAGTTCCAATAGAGGTCTCTTGTTGGATAAAAGCAGTGATATAAAAAAACACACACAAAAATGATCTGGCACAGCCAAGACGACAACAGAGGACACACTGGCAGACAGGCCATGAGTGATGACCAAGTGTGTCCTCTGTTGTGAGTTGGTTGTGTGACATGCTGGATAAAATTTATATAACTGAGAACATTTAAAAATTCTGTGGCAGTTGGATCTAAAACATCTATGTAGAAATTAAAATCACTGGTTAAAATAATCATATTATAAGAATTATTAATGAAAAATTGCTAAAAAAAAAAAAAAAAACATCCAAAAATTAATTTATAAAAAGACTGCATTTTTATGAGGTCTGTAAATTGTTACACATAAAATTTTGGGATTGGTAAAAAGTAATGCGTGGTACTCAAAACTATTAAAATGATTAAATAAAACTGGTTTGGTGGCCAAGGTTTGTGTACATATCGAGGCAGTGCCACCTACCCTTTTACCATCTCTAATTAAAAAAGAAAATTTAAACTCAATCTTTGAGGCCTCTGTGAGGATAACTGGTACAACTGTATCCAGCCAGGTTTCAGCTAAAAATAAACAGTCAAGTCTGTTAACTAAAATCAGATCACTAATAATAAAAGATTTGCTTAGAGGGATGAATATTAAACAATACCATGTTGATGGTGACTTTGGGGTTGTAACAGTGGATTTTTTATATTTAGAGATAGGTCTAAGGTTCTTGAGATTAACAGAGCGAATATGGTGAAATCTGTTTTTTACATCCTGGGTGATGATGATGACAGGAATTGATGAGTTGTCAATTAAGACAGAAGGTCCAAGTCCAATGTTGCGTCAGTGGTGGAACTAAAAACATAGGAATAAAATAATGGAGCAATCAAACCATCAACCTGCCATTTAGACAATCCATTTAGCCACAGTTCAACAATGCAACTTCTTCATTGAGTGAAGCTAAAAGGATACAAATTAAAGCAAAACCACAAGTAGAATAAACCCAGGTTCAGCCATTTTCCCCCAACTCCTTGGACAAGAACAAAACTGAACGTACATTATAGAAATCTAGCCAACGAACTGCAGTGGCTAGACTGTGTAAATAAATGCACTTCTGTCATTATTATAGCGAGAAAGCCAAACCAATTTCACTTGCATATTTTTAATGGTTTCTGCTGGGGCTGGGCAGATTGATATAAAGGTAATATCAACAAGACTGGTATAGGTCAGTACCAGCATAATGAGCATAATTGATCATTATCTTGCAGAGGGCTTAGAATGAAATACAATCAAGTTTTGGATTTGTGATTTGTAATTTGCACTTTTTACTTCTTTTTCCTCCAAACAATTTTAAAAAAATTAAATTGAATCTTATTTTGATATTTTGTTGTTGTTGTTGTTAAATGTAAATTAAATTTCTGCCATTCAGTGTTTCAATAAAATAAAAAATAAAAAAAAAACTTTTTTATAATATTTTATTGAGATGTCAGTTATACTTGCCCTGGATTTACTATTGAATAAGCATCAAACAGCTCCTCCTTCAGCACGGTATTTGACTATTATCACTCAGATTAGCACAATGTATTTCTATAAGGTTAGAATAATGTCTTGACAAACTAAATCAGGAGAAAAAAGAACTCTTGAGCACATCAGCAGGTGCAACATGCATATTGTCAACATGGGAGGAAACTTAATTAAGTTCCAATCAAGTGCTTCAGAAATTAATTGTGAGAGAGAGGCTCAGTTATGAGAATTGTATTAATGTACACTTGCACAGTACGATAAGCTTAATGGTGGTGATGTAATGTCACAGTTTTGACAGGCAAACTATCGGTCATTTGGAACCTATCTAGATGTTATCCTCCTGAATCTATAATAACTACAAACTAGACAGACATTAGTGGAGCATTGGGTACACCTACTGCTGTTATCAGCTGTATTTGTAATCATTTTCAGAATTTCAGTAAAACATCCTTGTTGCAGATAAAAACAACATTAGATAGAATGCCTGTAGAATTATTCCATATTTATAAAATCTTTTCATTCAGATGGTCTTACAGCTGAGAGATTTTTCTTCTTTTTTTCTTCCCTCTTTCTCCATCGAGTCTTGCATAACTTTCCTTTCAGTGTGTTTGCATCCCTGTGTTGTATCCAGCCCTCCATTACACTCCACGCCTCCCTCCTCATGTGTCCCTTTGTCACAGCTGACCTGTGTCCTCTCTCTGTGGGGCCTCTCCTGGTAGTGCCCAGCTGGCACGCTGTGAATCGACTGGGCAGAGGCAGGAGGCAGTGCCAGCTCTACTGGTGCAGAAAGGGGCACACCAGGCAGATAGTCCCAGAGTCAGCAGCAGCAGCATGCTATCCCCCGGCTGCCATGTACACATAGCACACATATGCCCTCATACATGTCAATGCAACCCAAATGCATGCACACCAGCACCAATAGACCAATGCCAAATAGGTTTGGCCCAACTGGGATCTAGTTAACTGGGACAAAACATTTGTTTACACACTACACTAGCTCATACAAGCCCATAGATACATTGAGCCATATATTTATTCATGTGGGAGATGTAGCGACAACACTACACCAACATAGAGAAACCTGTAAGTAGTCCTGGTGGTGACGCCTAACTAGTTTTGGTTTGGGAATCCTGAATCCAAATGTGAGCCACAATTGGATCCAAAGATTGTGTAACATATTGATTGACATGTCTTGCATTAGCTTAAGAGGTAAACATCAGCATCTCCTTGTAATGAGAAGGAATTTTATAGCTCTTCATGATTATTTTGTGTCCATTCGCGTGTTTCCTTTTTTGTCTTTGAAGCAACTTTATTTCCGAATTTAAACTTTGCTATTCTAAGATTAGATCTATACTAATTATGTGCAAATAGATTAGTGTGGATATTAAAAAAAAACATAACTTGACATAATTCTGAGAGCGATGAACATAGTTGGCTTGAATTTAAATGTCAAGAAGGACACAAAGAGATGGAACAACGTTGAAACATACCTGAATTTTAGTAGCATGTATTGAATGACTTATTCTGACTGAGATATTAAGTTGTGAGTTGCTTGTCTCAGTAAAGGAGTGGGAAGTTGCTCATTTGTTTATTATTTGATTACTGCAGTCTCAAGTCTCTTCAGCCACACTTCCGTGTTTGTGTTTGTGCTCCTGTATGTATATGTGCATTTCGACCTCTGTCACACAGAGAGGCCCCCAATTGTGCTCCGCTAGCCAGCCGAGCTCAGTGAAGCAGAGCCGCTATGCTCACTGGCATTTCACACACTCAAACTTGTGCATGTAAAGACACATGAACAGCACTTATCCAGCTGAGGTCCAATGGAAACACACTCACACAAATACACACACACACAGACAGGGGCTGAGTTATGGAAATTTGGGTTGGGGTCTGATCCACTAATGCACGCCTTGCAAAAGCACCTCCATTCAGCACAGAACCATCTTCACCGTTATTGGCCCAGCTCTGCAGGTTAGCTCAGCCTTTGCCATCTGCTGGATCTGAGGCACACTTCCTTCTTAAAAGTTGTACATCACAGCCTTTGATAATAAAGATAGAACCTAAATGAGCTCAGCCATGCAGAAGATGCGCTCGCCTTTTTGTGTGCACACACTTTTTTGGTGAGATGGGGACCTATACTGTTTCAGCTCATCCAACTGTGAGATTCTCCTTTCCCCTTTCCAGTCCTGCCATCATCTCACTAATGGTGTTTCTATCTTTTCTCCATAGGAGGTAAATGAAGCTTTTAAGCAAGGCGGAGGGAAGGGGGACTGCTGAAAAGATTAATTGACTTTCTGTGGAGCTTCACTTATCCTCCCCTGGCACCTTTGACTTGTGAGTGTATTTGTGTTTGGATTACATGATTATATCACAATTATTGTGGCAATTTGTGGATGATTCAAGACTATTTCAGAAAATATCAAACTGTGTCTAATCAGCCACTTTTTCAAGCTTCTTCTTGTTCTACTTCATACTTCTATGCACTTAGTGCAAATTTAGGTGGCAAAGTTGTTTAAAATATAATCTGGTGTTGGATTGACAATGAAATACTGAACATCTGAAATTTCCTTCTTACTGCAAATTAAACAAAATAATATTTCCACAGTAAAGATGCCATTTTCACTACACGATTTGTATGTCCAAAGAAATTCACGATAACAACACAATGAAGTTTAATATAATAATAGTAATAAGTAAGTGTGGTAAACACTCAGCAGCAGATTTAAGCTTTTATCCGGCTTTCATTGTATTGGTAAATGATATATGTTGTTGTTTATCATTTTAATAGGATACCCATTACCTTCCCATTTGTTTGCTCATCTTTCTGGGTTCACATGGGGTTCACATGGTCATCTGCAGTGATTGACATGTTAAGGTCTTTTTAAATTTATGTATTCCAATGAAATTTGACTCTATAGAGCACCGTGGATGCGCTGTAGACTTTGTCCCAGGATGAGAAAGTTTTAATTCACCACTTAATGTTTGTTTGGTCAGGTCTCTGTGGCTGTTTTCAACAAAACTTATCTTTTCAGCAAAAAGTGGTGGCTGTTTTTGAAAAAAGGAATTTCATATTAATTAGATGAACCATAAATAAATTCTGTGACTTTCTGTAAGCCATGAGAGGCAAACGTGTAATACCCACACTGGTCTTTTATAAGCAGTGCAGGATTGTCCTGGCAGTTCTATTCTGAGCCACCTGAAAGAGTTTGGAAAACTCTTTCTGTGTTTTAGGCATTAAGAATGCAGATGCTAGTAATCTCAGCTTGCACACAGAAGAAATTAAATCACATAGTTTTCAAATCTTCACAAGCTAAGCCAAACTATTGCTAATATAGCGTGAATGTTTTAGTATATATAATTTGATTACATTTCACTTTTACATCTTAGGTTTGCATTTGCACTGCTTGGAACTTTGGGCATACACACCTCTGGTTTAAGTACATATTTTGTACATAGTTGAAGCTGCCATATAAATATTCTTTGTGTTTTCATATAATTTTACTGTGTTTATATTTACCATCATAGCTGCAGTTAAATGAGGATGTTTGTGGTTTTTATTGCAAAAACAGCATTTTCAAATTTCAGCCAGATTAATTTTATACTGCTAATAAAGCATGTGAGAGGTCTGACAGTCTCTTTGTGAGATTTTGCATATCATATATATTAATATATCAATATATTTTTGGTGTAGGTTTAGATAGTAATTCTAATTCATGATATCATTTAGTTCACTGTATGTTTGTCAGTGTTGACATTAAAAAAAGAAACATTTTTCTTACTTAATATCTTGTTTTTTTCATATGAACTCACACAGACACACAGAATTCAACCCGAGTGTTTGCTGCAAGTGCATATTTAATCATCCACACACTGATCGATGGAAGGTGATAGATGTGCAGTGCATATACAGGTGTAGATTTTACAGACAAAAGTCAATTTGTCCTTGACTGCATACGCTGGGGTGATGAGAAAGGGCCAAATGTGTGAATATACTGAGACCCCCCCCCCCCCCCTCCACCCCATCTCCCTGCTGTAAACTTCTTCACCATCCACAGCTGCACTCTTCTCCTGTCACGGTGATAATCTCTTTGTCAGGAGCCGTCTGTTGGAGATTTGTCCGTCTCATTCGGTGAATGTCCGAGTGGCAGGTCGAGCTGTAGTGCCACAGGGTGTCCAAGGGGTTTGTGTGAGCGTGTTTGCGCCTCTACTGACAGGGGTGGTGGTATCTCTGTCCCTGTCACTGTGTATGTTGCTTGTCTTCAGCTCTCTGAATTGTGAAGGAGGAGGAATGTTGTACAGGGGAGGAACAGATATATTGACACAAAAAAAACTTTTAATTTGGATGTTCTCTGTGTTCATCTTTGTCTTTCTGCATGTGTATGACAGCTTAATTAGATGCATGACAGTGATCCTGAGTTTTCCACTCTGAATTTCAAATTAGATATTTGTTACAACTGAGACATGAGTATGAATCCTACTTAACATTCAGCGCTCTGTGGGTAGCAGGTCATACTCTTACTCACACAAAGATCATTGTTTCTTCAACAATTCACCTCCAATAATATTTTAGTCTTTGACTTTCTATTCCACAATGAATCCCATCCCAACACCACTGACTCTACCCTTTTACGAAAAAAAAAGCAAATAAAAAAGTTTTTTCTCTGTTTGCTTACAGGAAAATCAGCGGCCTGTTCCTGTCACTGCTTTTTAAGTTATGTGCTCAAGGATATGCTGAAACAAAGAAAGTGAAGGGTACAGACATTTGCTGCCTTGACTAAAAAAAAAGGAAAACAAACAAAACCAAGACAAAACTAGAAGTTTTGCAGGTGGAGGTGACTGCTAGCTGTATATCCCCGGACATCCCCAATCTTCCATTTCCTTAATCCTCTAACACATATAGAAATATAGAAACATTCAAGTATAACGTCATTATGTGACACATCTTCAGGTCATGACCTTTCATTTGTACTTGATTTGAGGAATAGTTTCAGAGATAAAGCGCCCCCTAGTGGCCAACCTGAAAATTAAAAATCTCTCAAAATCGAATTGGTTCATCCTCTCTACGATATCGCTGCATATGCAAAAGATGAAAACTCTAAATTGAATATTGTTCACGTTATTGTGTTAACATGAAGGATCCGCAGTGGTCGGGGCGAAACTATTACATTCCTGACACATATTAATTGTGAGGCCAGAATGTAGTTTCTTACATTTCGTTCTACAGTCATTTAGCAGATACTTTTCTCCTGACTTACATTTTGGGTCATAGGGTTGAGTGCCTTGCCCAAAGACACTTCAGCATGTTGTCTGCAAACTTTCTGGTTGGCAGACAACCAGTCTCCTGAGCAAAAGCCTACGTTTGGGTTCTTATCATAGTTATCATTTTCATGACCAGAACAAAGCTTTATCATAGCAAAATAAAAATAGAAATAAAAGTTACTAATGACTTCATTAAACTTCAAGAAAACCTACGTAAAAAGGGGGACAATTAATTAAAATCTTTACTTCAAATAGATTGCAAGTTTTCCCTTTGTGAACTATGATATAAATTCAGACAAAGCTATAATTGTCAAGATAAGTTATTGTTTTTCAAAGCGTTTTCTGTCTTTTGCCTTTCATCTCTCCCCTCCTGACACCTTCCCCTTCCTCTTTCTGTTGTTTGGTCTCCTCTTGTCACTCCACTGCAATCATCCTGGTAGGGGGGCTTGTCATCTGTATCTACTCATATGCTACAATCCCTTCTGTGCTGAGCACTACTGCACTTAAATGTCAGGACTGATGAGCCTGCCACACCCACCTGACACATCAGCTCAGCGCCTGCTAAAAGCTTTTATGGAGTGTGAGCCTGGTGGTTGATATAAATTAAAGAGTTTCTTCTTCTTTTTGAGGGGATTATGGCTCTAAAGGGACAACTTCTACAAAGAAAGAGGTAGAGAGAGTGGCTATGATTGGTTGCCATCTAGTGGCTCTACCAGGTATTGCGTTCCCATCATTATGGTTGTATATCGCATAGCAGCATAGTATATTTCACACTAACCAACGTGCTTTTTATTGAGATGTTTGTTTCTTTAGACTGGTTTATCTGCAAGGAAAATATATGTCTGCAAAAATTTTTATTCAACTCTGCAAAGTGACTGTAAAGAGTTCAACAACCTCCACTTGACAACTATGACAACCATGACGTGAGACATTAAGAGCCTTGAGACGATTTGGAAAGATTTGCAAAAACCCAAACCGTGATCTTTTTCTGAACATAGCTTTTTTTTAGTTAATTTGCATTAAATTAGATAGGCCAGAAGTAAAAGGTGAAAAATAAATAATACAAACAGAAAAAGTTAAAAAAAAAAAAGAAAAAGTGTCTAAAATTCACTGGCTTTGATTATAAACAAGTATTTGAACACAACTCTCCTGGGTCCTGGTTTGACCTACTTAAGCTCAACAACTTTCTCTTTGGACTCTTACGCTCCCTACACAGTAAACATTTTACTGCATAACATTATATTGTAAAATATGAATAAGGATGAGAAATATTTTGTGTTAAACTTGTGGTTCATTTGTGTTTAAATGTCTGTGAAAGAATTAGTTTTCATTTAATCTGATCTCAGTTCTTCTAATAACATTTGGGAGAATGATGTAACAGTTTAATCTCAGGGACAAAATAATATCTCCATATGGAGATCAGGGAGCAGGGCTGAATATTGCACTGTACTGAAACGCCGTGTTCACAATAATACGTTTTCGGACGTCACATTAGGACAAGCAAGTGTATTAATATTCATTTTGGCTGACTTTCAGGAAGCTGCTTAAAATGCCTGATATTGAGATGAATCATTGACACATTGGCATGACTTATAAAGCAGAAGCAGATCTTTACTGTATGTTTTAGTAACAACTACCATTTTTCTCTATTTTTGTTTTAAATGCATGTTAATATCCAGAGAATTCCATTTCTGTGAAAGGCATATGTGTAGGCATGTCAATAAATGTTCAGAATTCACACACACATCATTACTTCAGTACAGCCATTTTCATTTATTGTCTTTATTTGTAAAACTTTGGCATTTTGGCCTGATATCCCAACAATTGGCTTGCTGTAGACAATATTTGCATCTGAGCAATATATGTGCATTTTATATGCACAACACATTTTATTATGTACAGTCTTAATATATTTTTAAAGACAATATCTACAGTTCTCCTTGAAGCAGGTACACAGCTCAGCATATGTACAGAAACAAGCATCTTCAGCATTTGTTTTGTGTGATAGTATGTACAGTTTAAATTAGCAAAAGGTATGTACAGCTTAACTTCCAGCTATGTGGCGTATCTACGGCCATATGTGAATGCATCAACACTGCATCATTCCCTGCTACGCTTGCTACAGTTGTGCAATGCAGCACAGCTCATATAATCTATGCACCATATATATATA
>JBAMHX010000001.1:19880292-19897770 GCA_037177515.1 Pseudomugil tenellus
ATATACTAAGAGATGATTACATGTCTACTTTATAGTTTTTGACTGTGTGTTTGTTGCAACACGAAAGTCACTGACAAAAAAAAACCACAAACTATCAACGTTAATGTTTGGGATTTTGTCATTTTAACAATATATATATATTTCTATTTTTCTGTAGCCCAACAAGATGGGTCATGATACCTCCACAGGTGTCATTGAATTCATTTTGGACCATTTCACAGAAGAGAATGAGGGTACCTTTACCTGCCAGATCACAGACGGTGGAGGCAAAGCACAGAGCTCGTTGGTTCTGATAGGAGATGGTAAGAATGGCCAGCTTTCACAGTTTACCCATATTGCATTTAAAGTAGAACTAACATTTTGGCACATAAAGAATGCATATCAGTGCAAAGATTTATGTATGTTAGTGCATATCAGCATTGAAGCCAAAGTTTGATTTGCGCAAAGGATATTGCCTTTTTAAGAACTTTAATTTTCTCATAATCACTGGATGTGTCGAAAAACCTTGTTCAGAATATCCAGCACCTTTTGTATGGTTTTTGTTTCCTTAAGTCCTTAAATATTACTGAAATATATTAGGTAGATGAATAGACAAAAGAAAATAACAGTTTAAAGTTAATAATCCCACCTCACATGGGAGACTAATAGCCATATAATCCAAAAATGGAAACAATAAAATCTATAGCAACTATAAGTTTCACTTTGATCTTATACGCATTCTCTGATTACACATATCCATCTGTACACAGCTTTTAAGGCAGCGTTGGCAGAGGCTGACTACCAGAGGAGAGAGTACATCAGAGTCAAAGAGGGTAAGAAATACAAAACCTCACTCACTTTAAAGTTTTATTTTTCATAGCCTGAGACGAGAAGAGCACTATGTTCCCTGGGAGACAACTAATCAGTGAGCACACATGAAAGAGAGAAACACCTCTGCTCTAGCTAGGAGGTGGAATCTGAAAACTCAAAATGGATCCTTCTCAAAAGGTTGCTACAGGACAAAACAAGTCCAGATTTTAGAAAAAAAAGGTTGCAGATTCCACAACGGTGGCTTTTATTAAGAAGTTCTTTTTGCACAATGCAACTTGCTGTCAGATTCAGTGGCACTTCTTTCTCCCACAGGTCCCCACTTCAGTGAGTTCCTGTCGCTTCAGGTTGGAGATGACTGTTCTGTCACCTTGGTATGCAAGGTAAGCAACCAAATGAATAATTTCTTTATATTTTCCCTCTAAACAAAAGGCCAGTGCACTTGTGGAGAGGTAGGTAGCCATTTTGTGTAGTGTAGGATGACACAATACTGTGAAATGATTAATTCCAAATCGAAAATAATCATGTGTCTGATTTTTCCAAGTTTTATGAAGAAGCATTTTAATAAGACTTTAAAATATATTAAAATCTATCATATTCTCTGACTCTGTTGATTTCCGTTTAATGTGTTTGTCAGTTTAACTTAGATAGGTACAGATCTGGAGGGAGACAGTGAGTATGTGCAGCAAATAGTGTGATTATAATGACTATTATTATTGCTTTGCAGGTATAAGCAGCAGATAATTAAAAGAATTGTAAATAATCTCTGCTTAGTTTGTTTATTACCTATCCTAAAATATAAATGTGTAAACATCTGGTCACAAATGGGCAGACTGCATGTTTTGCTGATTTTGAGGTAAAAATAGATCAAACCATACCCTAAATATATTTTAAGCTAATCATCAAACCCACTATGTTCAATAGCACACATACACACAAACATTTTCTTGCTATTAAAAATCATTCTGAAAATTTTACAGAAATATGGTGTAACTCTGGCCACCAAAGGCTCTAAACCTGCAACATCCGACAGGCCACGCGATGCTGTTGCAAAATAAAACAGCCTCCATCCACGACACTAAGAGAAAGAAAAATTAAAAAACAACAAAAACAAAAACTTACACAAAGCAAAAAACCACCCCCAAAACATTTATACAAATGATCATTTTGAGTAGCAAATGAGCATTGGCACAACTCATGTCTATTAGTTATTGTTATGGAAGTGTTAGCATTATCCCTTAGCATATGGGACATTCCAGAAGTACTGCCTTTTCTTCAAGTGTGTTTGAAAACCATTAAAATAAACCGTTTCAGTTGCTAATCAATATGTTATGTGTTTGATATTTCACATATATTAAAGGCTAGTCAGTGCACCTAAATATATATGATTCAGTTCTATTTCCTTCTTCAACAGCCACATGGATCGTATTTCATTTCAAGGCTGCATTGTTTGCATTTGTGGAGGCAAATCCAGGTTCCATAAAGTAAAAGTCCTGCCATGTTTTTGGATCCACCTGTATAGATTTATAGATTTAGAACAAGTGTTTTCAATAACAGGCTCGTTTACCTGACAGATGAACTGAGCTTACCAAATTTAGCTGGTTTGGTGACTGATTGGAACAGCTTCCAGAGAGGATTTTTACTTTCAGGACCAGGAATTGCCACCTCCGCGTACTTCATCATGTGTATTATGTGATGAGGGTGTGTGTGCACGAAGCACAAAATGACTAGATCGACTGTAAATTAGCTGAATCTTAGTTTAAGCTGCAGGACTCAAATCGTGTGAAAAAAGTTGTGGCTTACAGCCTGGGAATTATGCCAAATAAATGATAGGATGCTTTTATGCTTTCATTGCATTCAAACCAGCTTAAACTGCAGTTGTAGTTGATTAGCTACAATTGGCCCCATTTAGCTTCAATTAAACAGCAGAATAAAGACAGACATATAGTGCAACATTGGGCAGTTCATCAGACACTTACAGCCATTGTTTTGAAAAAATACTGGCTGAAATATGTGAAAAGGAACATAACATTTTGGTACATATGGAAAACAAGAAAAGAGCCAACTTACCAATGTATTAGTACTGAGGCAAACAGAGGGTGAGTTTTGCATCATCACTGTTCTTCCATCAGATTCATCCCCCATGCCATCAGAGATGCAACTTTTCTACTGTCCACTGATAGCAACCTGGATGCTCCCTCTCCTCTTCTCTCTGCAGGACACACCAGGTCCATACTGTCCAAACAGAATTTCACATTTTCCAGTTTTTTCACTTCAGGCCTGTTGTTACTGGATCCTGTTCACATCTGGCTTCTTCTTTGCATGATGGACATTTAACCTGCATTTGTGAGTTTCAGTGTGAACTGTGTTCACAGACTGTGATTTCTGGAAGTTTCCTGAATCCATGCAGGGATTTCCGGCAGAGAATCTGCCTCTGCAGAAGATCACCATCCATGCCCAATGCATACAGAGATTCCTTCTGAATCTCTGAATCTTCTTATCACATTTTACATGTAAATGGAGAATCTACAAAACTTTGAGAAAATTTTCTCTGAGTGTTTAGATCCTGTTTGTCTGATATTGGTGAAGCTCTGTCCATCTTTCCATGTGAAAGATGCTCCTTTTATACAGTTATGTTACTGACCTGTTCCCAGTAAAATCAATACAGGCTGCTTCAGATTCACAATTCTTTCATATTTCCCATCAAATGACAATTTTAAGGTTTCCAATGTCAAGTTACAATGTCTGGTTTCTAAAGAGGGAAGCCCCCTCAGATCACCAGCACATTGTATATAAATCACTGTGTATTGACCCAGAAATCATCTATTCCATCCAGTATTACTCTCATTAGGGTAATCTTTGGGTCAAAAGTGACACAGTGTCATTTTAATAATGTACTGTCATTGAAGGTTGCTAATTTGAAGAAGGAATCTGAGTTCCACTGGTACAAAGAGGACACTGAGATAATCCCTGATGTTAAGCCTGATCTTGGAGCTGGAGTCTGCAAACTGCCAATTAAACTGGTAAGCACATAGCAATATTGTGTGCTAGGGGTACTTGACATAGTTCTCATATTAAATCGTATTTGTATCCATGTTCTTCAGAAGGAACCAAATACGCACATAAGGTACACAAATTTGATGATTAATTAGAGACAATACTGGGCAAAAGTATATTTGAACTTCTGGGATCATCATACAAAGTGAAATTGGATTCAGGTGTTTTAAATAACTGTAGCACCAGATAATGAAAATACTAATTCATAAACTTTTTTTATATATATAAATATGTGAAAAATACATACTGTTTTTTTCTGTGTTTTCTATGCTGCATATGAATGAAATAATGTGTAATCTGTTTAAAGTCTGTATTTTTTCCTCCTGCTGTCCATAAACTATCCTTCAGGCTTCATTTGTGCAGTTTCAAAGAATTTATCTAAATATCGGATTCTAAGCCATGTTTTTGCAGGCATATGGAGAACTGTAAAGTCTTCACAAACTTCTGTAATGTGGTTGTTAAACTTCACCAAAATATCATGTGTATGGCGATTTGCTTCTTAATGAAACTGTTTTATTATCACAAAAATGGACATCTAAGGTTATATATGGTATGTATAAACTGCTGTTTCAAAATTTCAAATTAAAAAAATGCTAAAAAGTTGTTGCATGCAATGGACTTGTTCAGTTTTAGTAAAATTAGGGTTCACATTTGTTTATGTTGGCCTTGGTGGAAATTATATCTCTGGGTATTGTTTTCTTAACAAAATGTTGAAATTAATTCTGTGTGTTTCTTCTTCAGTTTTCACTGAAAACGGCGGGAATTTATAAGGCTACCATCAGTGATGACAGAGGAAAAGATATGAGCCAAATTGACATCAGTGGAAAAAGTATGGATGCCTTTCATGCTTAATTTGCTTTCAATTAGAAATTATTTACAGACTAGTCAGCTAGTATGTTCACTCACTAAGTACAAATGATAACCTCTAGTGAAATGGTCTATGAAAATTATCAATGTCAAATGCAGATGCAAGTTAAATAGAGCTGCATTAAAAATAGATGGTACAAACAGTTGGTAACAAACACTGTTAAACAAAAATAAAACACACTAAAGCTATCTATTCTTAAAGTGATTCTTGCCTTGTGGCAGTTTATGGCACTTAGATCAATTTAACAGAAGATAGATTTTAATTTAGCTGTAAAATTGTGCTCATATTTTGATAACAGAACGAATCCTTCATGCATGCCCTACGCAGATTATCCCTCATCTTGTGTGTTAGATGAGTTTGTCATGAAACATTAAGAAAAGTTGTGAAAATGATGTGATTGCTTTATAAGTTCTTCAACACTGAAAAAAGGAGAAATATTCTGTTTCTATTGTTAGTATAGGCAAGATGAATAGTCAGGTATAAGATATAGAGACATCTTAAATACAGCTGCACGTTGAAATCTTCATTAATTGAGTTTGAATCCAGCCTGTAGAGGGCATTGTGGTGTCTTTTCTGACTCCTTCACTGACCTATGTCTCTCTGCCTCCCTTTTAGTCTTTGAAGATGCCCTCAACAAGCTCAACCAACTGGCTGGTAGGTGTACTTTCTCTATGCACACCTAAGCACAGGCTAAGAGGTGAATGCACATTTGTTTCATATATGGCTATTAGAAAAGAGCACCAGACATCACTGGGATCACTCCAAACCCATGAAAAGGGATCTGGTTCAAATGATTTATGGCAAGGAGAAAAAAATCACACCACTCTGGCAATAGATTAAAAAGACACATCACCAGACTGAGGTGTCCATCTGTCACACACACACATACATGCTTTTCCGCATGTGGCAGAAGTTGTCATGCAGGAAACATTTGGCCATCTTGCTATCATGAGGTAAAATCACTTTAAAATTCCACTGCACTGTCTCAGTGACAGCATGGAAGAGCATCTTACTCCTATTTTAAGCGACATTCACTTGACAGCTCTGCAGCAGCTGTTACAGCAGCGGTTGCAGAGAAGAACAGGGTTCATTATTGTGATAATGGGAAACCATGGTGATGTGACCAGGTGGATGACACACTTGTTCATTTGTAATGTGCAGTGAGCAAAGTTCCACACAGATATAGAGTAGTATGAGAAAAGCCTTTCATATTTCATGGCTTATAAAATGTGAATAAAGCCTCTGATGGTTGCAGTGAACGCAACATACAAACACTGCTGCTTAAAATTGCTGTGGACAGAAGCAGAATGTTAAAGAGGATATGAGCAGCAGCAAACAAAAGTTGATTGTATTAGTTTAATTAAGTTATGCATGTATAGCTGATGGATAGAGGGATGGGTGTGCATGCTAAGTCTCTCACGGGTCCGGTTGTCAAACAGCAGATAAGGAATTTAAATTTAATTTGAAAAGTGCTATGTCCCCTTCTTTAGGAGCCAGTGCACAAGAGCTGGTGATTAAGTGTACAGCAACAGGCATTCAGCTACAGTGTCACATGAAGTATTACACCTCAGAGATGAATGTCACCTGGTATCATGGGTAAGGAGTTTGATTTTTAAGAGCAATGACATTTCTGCTACCAATGCCATATGAAGATATCAATGAAGAGGAAAGAAAAAAAATGTTACTGTTGGATTTGTAGTTACAATAGTGGTTTGAAAAAAGGGAATAGTCCTATAAAAATGTTGACTACTGAAAAAAACTAAAAAAAAAAGTCCACTATCTATGCTATTAACTGTCAGGACAGAAAAAAGAAACAAAAAAAGCAACAAACAATAAGTGGTATATTCAAAGTTATGATGATTGTTGGTTAGTGTTTTTATAAATCTAGTTGTTGCAGGAAATTGCCCTGCTTTTTCATGGAAATAACACTTATTATTTTCAATGAGTTAACAGAGGTTTTCTGCACTTAACACCCAATATTTTACAATAGAGATCATAAAACGTGAGAGTGTGTGATGAGCAATTAGACAGTAATGTAAAAAGCAGACAAAAAATACATTAAATAAGGAGGAATTGAGGAGAAAATTGATGCAAATGACAAAAATTGCCACTTTCTTTCTGTAATGTTCACTTCAGATATTTGGGAGGCATGTAAATAAGCGTTACCATCACATTTGAAATGAACTTCTCTTTTTACTCATACTTCTCTTTCTCTCACATCCACACTAATGTATCCTCTCTTCTATAATTTTCAGTGAGACTAAACTCTCCCACAGCGACAAGACTGTGATTGGAGGAACCCCTGCTATGGCAACAATGGAGGTACGATCTTCTTTATAATGCTCTATTGAAGCACAGATGGGTACTTTAATGGCGGTAAAGCACCTCAGGGGCACCGTTTCTAAGCGTTGTTGTTTGAAAAAGTCCTTAAACTGCCTTTGAAGAGACACTAATGAATAATAAGGTGAATACGAGGAGGACTTTTAAATGAATGAGTTTTGTCTTCCATTTATGCTTTATCAGAAGCTTCATCATTATTATGATCTATCAGATATATAGATCATTTTGGTGATGAGGCAATGCACATCTTCAAAAAGTAGTTGGTTACATAAGCTAAGCAGTTTGTTGCTTGACTAATTCCTAGGTGATTGAACCAGTGGATAAGGACAAAGGACCATACTCCATTGTTATTGCAAACTCTGAAAATTCACATAAAAGAGTCCTGGACCTCAGTGGTGAAGGTCAGTGTCCTTCTCCTTTTATTTTTATTTTTTATTGAACATTCAGGCAAAGGGATGGTGGATGGAAACAACACAGTCACTTCATTTTTATGCTTTTCTTGGCTTCAGTTTGAAGTCTTGGTATTTCAAGTGCTACTCCAATCAGAAACCATTCTCTGAGAATCAAACGCTCGCCTCCTAAGGGCTAAAATCCGGCTTTTGAAAGGTTTGCAGTTTGCTCACTCATAAAGAAATGCATCTGTGATCAGCTTGAATTCATGCTGATTACCATGCATTGCAACGTGTTTACATGCACATCTTCTCAGCTCAACTTCACATCCCCTAACATATCTTCAGTAGATTCACTTAAACATCAACAGATAGTGGATAATATATATTGTTGCTGTAAGGTTTCTAACACAGCCTTAAGTGTTATTTTTATCTCTAAAACAAGACTAAGAATAGATTAGTATAACAAAGTGGGAATAACTTTCTGTCTTTGTTTTTTATAGTTTATGAGAAGGCGTTTGCTGAGTTCCAGAAACTCAAGTAAGACTACATCTTCATATCTGTTTCTTTACTTTCTCCTGCAGTTGTGTGTGTATTTACTACCATTTTCTTTCATTTTTACTTCATAATGGTGGGAACAATTTCCTTTGTTTCTTGCCTAGCAAAGGTTTATGCTTCATTTGCTCTTTTTACTAATTTTAATTTTGATAGTATTTACGTAGCATCAGCCAGAAATTTGAAAAGTTAGATTTCAATTTCCTTATTCAAATTATTCCTACACTGATTAAAGACTATGCAAAGCTGAAATTTGTCTTGGCTGCAGCATGTTAACAGTATTTCTATTAATCCAGTCAGTAAATGTCAATGCACTGTACACTCTGGATCCTTCTGTGCTGTTTAGAATAACAGTTTTTTTCATGTCTTTCTTACATATTGTATGAGTTCAGCATGACTAGCATAAGGATAACACAGCCATAACCCATAGGATATCTTATGAAGTTTACATGGACCACAATTCTTTTGTATACTGTGTCCTGTCTAATATTACACCACACTGACAGTGATATAGATCAGAGTAGAGACACTATGAGATTTCTGTGCTAATAAAGTTGACATTTTTTTTAGGTTCACCAGAAATAATTATCCAAACACTGACAAACACAACCTAACATGATTGCATCTGTGAAGGTTGATAACCAAAAGATACCTTTAAAGTGTTGCTGTGTAGTAGCTAACCGTGTCATCTTAACCATGTGTGAGTATTGCTGCATGGTTAGATTAATTTCCAAACATCTGCTGCTTAATGTCTGATTACAGTTTGAGATTAACTACCTCTGAAAACGTTCTCTTAAAACACTGCCATACTGACCTGTCCTCTGTATGTTTACTTTTGCAAATACTATGAACTCTAAGCAATACGTATGAGTACATGAATATCCAGGCTAACTGGATTTGACAAATCTCTCCTTCTACAAGTTAAATATACAAAACATTTACTTAAAACCTTAGAGCTTTGGGGTCAGTAACAGTAATATAATCTGAGTAAAGAAGCTAGGTTAATAAAAGAAGCAGTCAGGTAGCAGACTCCATGTGGCTAATTGGACCAAAGAAAACTCCACACTAAACTTTGCAAACACATTCAAGTAAAAAGAAAAGAAACTCTAAAGACTGCACTGCACGCAGAGTGGGAGCAGTTCAACCCTTCTTTCTAATTAACATTCAAAGAGAAACATTAAGTCACAAGATTTTCTAAGCACACTGAAACAAGTGACACCCTGCTGCCCTTCTGATTGAGCATCAGCATGCCAAGAGGAGATGACACTTCTCCCAGCCATCTGGTCCTGTGGCTGACCTCTAGTCCTGCCATGCTGCTCCGACAGACCTCACCAAATAATATCATTTTTTCAAGGGAAAAGATTGAAAAACTCTACACAGCAGTGGAATGTCATTTGGCTCAGATCCCAGAATTCTCTTGGACATACCACCTGACCCATGTTAGTTATTCAATAATAAAATATATTTTGTGTGTCATTGGTGCAGAGAAAAAGATGAATGAATCATGCAATGAATGAACTTATGTGTGTTTCTTTATTTGTTTATTTTTTCTGGAAGAATGACATTGCTAGTTTGAGTAATGTTCAGCAATGCCAAACAATGTTATTCTAGATCTAATTTAATGTGTTTTTTTCAGGGCTGAGGCCTATGCTGAGAAAAGTGAGTTAATTTTCCTGTTCTCATAGTTTTTTTTTGTGTAACAATTCATGAAAAAATAGATTGAATAAGTGATTAATGTTGTGGTTTGTTTAAGATCGTGGGAAAGTGGTCGGAGGATTGCCTGATGTGGTTACCATTATGGAAAAGAAGGTAAGTGTTCAAGCATGGGAACCTTCTTATTACTCACTATGTGTTATTCTAATAAGTGACATTTTGCTTTTAACAGACCCTGAGTTTAACATGTACAGTGTGTGGAGACCCCAAACCTCAGGTTTCATGGCAGAAGAATGGAGCAGAAGTTGAACCTGATGATCAGGTAATTTAAATCTAATTCTATATGACAGGGATCAAAATATTTTTCACAAAATCACTGTGACCTAATGTGCTTTAACCAATAATAGATCATTATTTTTTTCAGTCATAGGTACTACCAGCTGGTCCTTTGTACTTATTTGATTCTTAAGTGCTTAAATACAACTGCAGACTGACGTTTTTTAACCTCTAAGGAAAATGAAGTATTGTACTTTGTTGTAATTGTGCATCTTATTAAGCCATGTTCAGCAGATAGATCATTTTAACATGCCAGAAATGCCCATATTTGGACTTTTACTAAATAAAAATCTTTTGGATTAATACTCCTTTTTCTCATGAGAATGGCTACAACAGCCAAGTACAAAACTCAATGAAAAGCATAAAAAAATTAAACACTCACCAGAAATTCTGAATAAAACAGAAATGAAGAAGACAATGATCGTTTAACTGCTGTTAACAAAACAAAACAAAGAAACCACTAGTTCCTCAGAATAGCAGATCAATCCCAGACTTCTGTGTGTGGCAACATCAGTGCACATTCTCTCTTATGCACTATAGAATTGACCCAGACATAATACCGAACAAAACCCTCTTAACCAATCATCAGTATGACAAAAAAGTTGGAAGTAATTGTTGAATGCAATGGTTCAAATACCATTGGAAGGATGATGAATAAAAGATATTTAAGTTAATGTATAACTAATTGAAAGTAATATGTGTATTTTATTGGAAAAACAACCAGTTTGCTATGTTGTGTGATTCCAGTATTGCATTTTTAATTGCATTATTTAATTAATTCTAAAGAAATACACAATTTCAGATGATACTCTTTAGCTTCTTTATGGGAACAGACAGTTCAGATGAAGGTCCCTTTGGAGTCAAAGTTCTTTCTTTGTTTACTGATGAAGTTACAGGAATTGAGAGATACAAAGGACCTCTGCTGTGTGGGCTTTGGATACGGTCAGTATTGTGAGCATACTTATGGATCAGTAATGGAACAAATACACCTCACATAACTATTCGACCTACTTGCCAACCAGAGTAAGTCTATTCAGTCTTTCCATAGTCAGTAGAGGCTCTTTCAACAGCATCCTGCGGCTCCTATCAGCTTTGAAGATTCAAGTTTGAGAAACTATGGTCCAGGAGGAATTTCTGTTCAAGTTTGCCCTCTTCTTTATTCATTCCCTCACCTGCTAATAATCTGTCTATAACAAGAACTGAGGTCCTCGGTGATGTTTTTCAAACCTCAGGGGTTTCTCCTCCTTACCTTGTTAAAGTACAGGCCACAGAGGATATGAAGATAACAGAAAAACAAACAAATATATACAGATTCAGAGAATTTAGCTTCAAACCAGGGTAGGAATATGAACAGAGATGCAAATGGTGAAGTAGAGGTAAAGTGGAGCTGGTTGTTAAAAAATACAAAAAAGCAAAACTGTGCTTTCGCACATTTTGAGCTTTCAGTGCCTTTCACAGTGTTGTCACCAAAACGACGGTAATTATCCGATAATGGTTTTCACACGAAAGCTTTCTTCCATTAATACAACAAAAGGGAATGAAAAAAAACAAAACACAAGAGATTAACCTGAAGTGGTCTAATAAATTAATGCAATCATCAAAAACTGTTTAAAAATGGTCATCATTTCTAGGATTTTATGTTTGTAAAGCTTTTTCATTTCTGACAATTAAAGACAAGTGTTTCTCCTAATAGGGATGCAATTAGCCTACAAGTGCCACTCCATAAAAATGTTTTATAAGCAGAACTTAAAAAAAATGAGTGGGCAGGTATGAATCAGGGGAATTAAAATACTGTAAACTTGTCTGCACTACTTGCATGCTATTAGTCAGAATGCTATCGAGTCTTGTTGCCTGACAAAGAAATATAGATGTGCACTCTGATGCTTTTTCCTTGATTGGCTCAAAGAATTCCAGATTGGACATAGTTTGTTGTTATTTCATTCCAGCAAACAAGGCTGAAAAGAATAGCCAAGACTAGAGACTCAAATAATAGGATATTGTTTGTCCTTGTGGGGATGTAATGGGAAGTTTTTATTAAGAAAGACAGTAATCAAAGTTTATTCTGCTACTTTAAGTTAAAGACAACTCAGTATTTATATTATACTGTAAATCATGCGTAACTATGTGCTGCCTATCTCACCTTTACCTTCCTTTTTCAGTATGTGGTGTCCCTGGACCAGGGTAAGTTCGCTAGTCTGACAATTAAAGGTGTTTCCATGGAGGATTCCGGCAGATATACAATGATCGTCCAGAACAAATATGGAGGAGAGTCTGTGGATATAGTGGTGAGTGTCAGTGCTGTATACCACTAATGACTGGATTTACGCTGAGCCATGAAATTTTTCTGACAATCTGCAACAGAAATCTTATCTTTTCACTACCAGTTGAGATGTTTTCTTTTTTTTACATGATCACAACGGCACAAAGCTGAGTTTATGTTTGACCCTTTTGCCATAAAAAGAAATAGTTCAACTTTTCAAGCAAGAATATTATTCATACCATGAAGTTTTTGCAGAAAAAGTGTTCAGCACAGATCTGAAACACTTCCTTCTAATGTCACACATAAAAAAATATACAAGTGGGAAATATTTACTATATATTAACATAATGTCCTTGTTTTTTTCTATTCTTACCAGGTCAGTGTATACCGCCACGGTGAGAAAATGCCTGAAGCAAAGCCTGCTCTAACCGCTAAAACGATCATCCCTCCTAAACTCCCTATTGAGATCCCACAGCCTAAGACCCAGCCTGTTAGCCCTGCTCCTAGCCCTGCCCCTGCTGCTTCCAGCCCTGCACCTCCTAAGACAGCACCAGGAAGAGGGATGAAGAGTCCTATTCCCTCTCGGAGGAAGTAAACAGTGTGACAGCCATAAATTAGGATGAGAAACACTAGCACTCTGGTGCACATACAGACCATATTATTTATTGGTGTTCTCTTTCCTGTTGGAAATAAAGCTAAAACATTAGCATTAAATTAAAGAGTAAACACAAAGATCCTAATGGTTTCACTGAGACTCATTGTATGGAAAAAAAAAGTTTAGTTGAACACATGATAGAATTGAAAATTAGGTTAACTGAATTAAAATGAACCTGAATAAAGCTGGTAATGCAACACAAACCGATGGGCATGAGTGAAATGTTTTCTCATGGGAGGTGTACAATGCGGTGCTATGAAAGATATACACTTTTTTTTCTGCTTTCTGAATTATTTTTGGTGTGTGTCATGTCATCCTATATAACATAATGGGAGGAATTTCCTCTCTCTCAAACACACACACACACCATCGACCCTTTGAAGATGAGGCCAAGCCAAGTCGCTTCATGGTCCAGTGGGGAGAGATAGGCCCACTCTGCCTATTTGATCAGTGGTTTGGCTCATCCTCAAAGTCATTAACACATTCACATGTTTTGGATAATCTCTCCCCTGTAACACTGATGCACAACACAACGCTGGCTCAGTACTGCAGTTCCTACTGTTACATCCTGCAAGATCAATGTTCATGCTTTGTCATATTTTAGAAATACCTCAAAGGGAGGATGTTAAAACAGGTAAAGACAGGAGTTAAGCAGGCTGCACAGAACAGTCATAGTGCAACCTCTTCAGTGCTGTCGACTGGCGAGATACTGAACGTGCTGAAGATCATCTGGCAGTGAATCACCTCAGAAGCCAAGACCGAAGTTACACTGACACTGCAGTTACTGAAAACTTAATAACTATAATTAAATTAGTAATATATATTCTGCTACATTATACTTTTAGACATATATGCGTATTCTATCTTACAAATATTGATTACACATCATCACTGCATTCTTCACTCAAAGGCAGACAAAGGCAGGCAATAAGTTGTGAGGTTTAAAGACTTGTGCTTGAGTGCAGGAGGTGGGGAAAGCAGAGCTGATGAGAAGATGGTTGATGAGATTTGTGGTTCATTAAAGCTGATGAGAAGAGCAAACGGAGAGGGGAGAGGGAGTAGGTGGAGGGTAAAGTCATTGTTTTTGTGTTTGCTGTTGCTAATAAAAGAATGAGATTACACTTGCTGAGCCTGTTTATTCATTCTGTCAAAGAGAAAGAGAGTGAAAGAAAGTGAGAGCATGAGATTTCATGGGGTTTTAGTTTTTTTTCTGTAGCTGAGTTGCTGCTGTGTCTGCCCTGGTGGTATGAGACATGTCTTGGCACGCTTGTTAACAGCTTGAGGAGGATTTGAGTGAATGAAATAGGAGAGAGCAACAGCAAATCGGTGAATGGTGTTTGTGGGACATGAGGACAAATTCCAGCATGTTAAAATGTACATGTCCAAGTGCGAACAAGAGGGAAAGTGAGCTTGAGTGAGAGCTGAATGTAGATAATTCAGTGTTTTGCGAGAACAAGAGGCTCCTGAGTCATGATTGAGAACAACAAGAGTGATTTTAATGCGAGCAGCAAATAAGATCTGAATCATTTTAATGTTTTGCTGATCATCTGCTCTGAGATCATTTCCCTAACTTTTTTTAAAAATTAATTTTCGCATTTTTAATCAGCATAATTACTGAGATTTTGCATGTTGCCATGGCAACCAACTTTTAATTTCAGTAAACTTGAAAAAATGACTGTGAAACACACAGTCTGTTCGCTCACACACATGCATGATCGACGCATGGAGAAACAGAACTACACACATGAGCATAAACACATTCATGCATGTACACACTGGCACTCACATACACAAACACACACATATATACTGTAGATGGCTGCTATCTAAATGGAATTGGTAGCACGTACTGATAGCATGAAATTGTGTTTCCAAATATAACACCATGTCATCGTAGTGTGTGTTTGTGTGTTGCAAAATCAGAGTAAACGGTCTCTTCTTCAACCTTTCTCCACAAGAGGGCACTATGGGAACATACATGCAAGTTATTGCACTGACACACACATTTATTAATTTGCAATTTGCATTGTGGGAGTAAATTCTTAGTAATCCAGTGGTGACAGTGATTATGGCAGAATTTTGTCTAAAAGAGTGAGAAGGAGGAGAGAGGTGAAAAGGTCTGAGAGGAGGAGGAATGTTGGTAAACAGGAAGAAGAGAGAGAGAGAGAGAGAGCATGGCAAAGGACAGTACTAAAATGGAGCATGCTTCTGGAAGTTATGTGGCCTTTTCAGCACAAACGATCCTTTCTATGTTTTATTGTCAGCAAAAAGTAAAATTATGAGAAAAGATAGAAACAGGAAGTAAAAGAAAGTACATAAACACAGCAGGAAAGATAAAAAGGAGAAAATATGGAATGGGAGATTAACCAAGAAGGGAATTTGAGAAGCGAAAGAGAAGCAAATATCAAATTTAGATAGTAATTGTAATAATAGTAATCACTTTTTTGTGTCACTGACTAGTAACAGGAGCAACACAAAACCATTGTCAAACTTTCCTGGAATGGAAGTGCATATAGCAATGATGGACATTTGTTTGCATGTGTTATCCAGCAAATAGTGTTTTCTAAAATAGTTCCAATTTACATGTGACTTAAAGCATCCTAAAATGTCAAAGTTAGAATTGCTGATGTTATATTTATGGTTTCTATTAACATAAAAAAGCCCATGTTTTTCTTTGTCAACAGAGCTGCTTTCCCATCAGACTGGAGGAAAAATTCAGAGTAAATCAAGCCAGTAATCCTTCACTGTGTTTTCAGTCTTCTTACTGCAGTGTTTGTACAGTGCAATAAAGTATTATAGGTAATACAAAAAACGCTGATCAGAAATAGAGCAAAGAACAGTAGAAGAGGTAAAGATGTTGACACAAAGAACAGAGGATGAAAGTAAAGTCAGTGACCAAAGTAAAGAACAAGTAGAGGAGAGATTAAAATATAGCAACTGAGTTTTCTTTCTGCTTTAAAGTCGCTCTGCTGTGCGACTTTGAGCCCATGCAAGAATAATCAAAATAATAAAAATAATATTTTTAAAATGAGAAGGGCAGATTAGATTCAATCATACCCTACATATCAGTTCAGTTGATATTTAAGACATGTTAAATCCCAAAAACGTTACAACTTTATCCAATTTTTCCAAGAAACAGATACAGTGTTCACATCTGGGTAAATGTTTTGTGAGAGACAACATGCTTTTTTACATGGAAGTCATGTAGCACAGCGACACATCAGCTACCCTGCAGCTTCTAGTGAGTCTGTGTGGATGTTGGAGGCTTCAGTGGGGTGGATGTCTGACAACACGGGGACCTAAACCCTGGATCTCTGGTCCAAGGACAGTGTTCCTACTTACCATTCTACACTGCAGTCGTAATGCCACTCTGCTGCTACTGGGGATCTTACTAACATTAAATTCAGAGACAGTGTCAGGACTCTGCAATAAATCATCTTGTGTGAAAGAAAAACAATAATATGTGTCGGTCTCAGACTAGCCACATTGGTTTTTAGAAAAGCCCCAAAATACCATAGAAGCTCAAATTTTCATTCTCAATGCCATTTTCTGTGTCAATCAATGATGCTGCCGGATGATGTGCTGAGTCTGGCACAGTTTGGGCCCAAAGTTAGAAGACATTTTATCTGACCAACAGGTTTTATCAGGTTGGATATTACTTCAACATTTGAACAAAATTTTTGAGATTTTTTTTAAAACAAAAAAATTAAGGAAATGTATGCTGATTGCACATGTTAATATTAATTTGAAATATTGTTATTTTTTTAACAACAGAGCAGTACCTTAAATTTTATAGCAAAAGGGAAACCATAATCTATATCCACAAATAAATCAATGTCACATGGTAGTTCAGTGGAGCTTAAAGGGACATTACATCTATAAACGCACAACAATGACCAGTTAAAATTAGCTAAATATTTTTTAATATTAGAAATTATTAAAGCAGAAAATCAAGAGTAAACGTGAATTATGGGCTTGAGTCAATTACATGATAATTACATGATTTCATGGTAAACTGTGCGGCTGTCAATGATGAAAGGATGGAGAAAAAGATGAGTTTTAGAGAGAGAAAAGAGGAGAAGATGAAAGATTATGAGTCAGAAAATGAAGTATTTATTGGTAATTTGTAACAATATGTTAACATGGTCAAAAGTATGGGGTGAAATAATAATTAACTCAACCTCGAGATTTAATTAGAATCTGACTGACATTAATTTATTCCTAAGTGAAACTATTATCAATAGAGAATTTGAATGAATTTGGCTGAAAGGGATTTGAGCTGATCTTTAATCTTAATGAGAGTTTTCTGAGTTACTGTTTGAGGGGTACTAAATTCAGTCCTACGAGGGCCGAAATCCAGCAGGTTTCCCATGTTTCACTGCTCTGACAAAGCTGATTCAAATTAATGAGTCATTATCCTGAACCTGATAAGTATGGAGACCCGTATGATTCATAATTAAATAAATGAATACAACATTTTGAAATAAATATAGGACAATGAAATCATGAAATAAGGCCACTTTTTATGTGTTTTATTTCATAATAACCATTTCCACAA
>JBAMHX010000001.1:19918196-19946353 GCA_037177515.1 Pseudomugil tenellus
CACTATTTCATGGTCATATATTTATTTCAAAATGTTGTATTCATTTATTTAATTATGAATCATACGGGTCTCCATAAGTTTGAACCATAGAGCTTTACATGATGTGTAACAGTAAAAACATTGAATTTAATGCGGAAGATTTTCTTTTACCTACATCATTATCATAAAAAGTACAGCATATGTTTAATAATTTGTTTTTTCCTTTTTCTTTTTTTTATAAATCTCTCCATAAAAAATAGATTTCTGTACAAAAATGTTATCTTTTCTTTGCACCTACTTCAAGTTCAGCAGCACATGATGGTGGTGAGAGATGACAGTGATGAAAACGGAAGTATGATGCTTTAAAAGACAAACAAACCAAATACACACAAATGCTGATAGCAACCTCCATTTAAGGACCGTTTGTCAACTTATGTTTGCGCTAAATAGAACACAAACATTTTGATACACAGCGATGAGGGAAGTATGTTTTCTGTCAACCTTTGGTAGAATGATATTGATTAGGTTGTATTTTCTTTTTAATTTTTGAAGATTTAATGCCGCATGAGAAGGTTGTCCTGTTTACACAGTTGAGATGAAATCGTATTACTACAAACAAATTGGTTAAGTGCAGCTCTGTTTTTAGTTTGTACTCTTATAGGAAATGTTAATCTCTGTAACATTGTCCTGTCTATGAACACACTGAATATATTTTGTATTTAATTGTTTGGTTTAAAAAGTAGTACTAAAATAAATGTCATAATCTGTCATCAGTTTTTTTAAAACCTTTTCCTCCATGTGTACTGCTGCCAACAAAACATTGTACAGTATGAGGGACAAGTGGTAAAAGGCAAAACAAGCAACACAAATATTTGGAAATATATCAATTAGCGAACATATACACAAGATATCCAAAAATGTCTGTAAAGAAACTTCAACAACAAAGTATCCTGAAGAGAAGATGTGACACATTTGTCTAAACATGGAATAGTTTTTAAAAAAATATTATTTATATCAAGCTGCATTCACTCTTCAAAGTCACAGAAAACCCTATGTAAAATCCTCACAGTGGCTTTACAACTAGATCCTCAGAAAAAACATCGTGGTGGTGGCATTGTTAGACCTGATTATATTGATTTAAAATAGATTTGTGCTCAATTAGAGCTTGAGTATAAATGTTTTTGGTAAATTATGCTTCCATGTTCTGAGAAAGGGAAATGAAAATGTATCAATTCTTATATATGTTTCTTGTAAGAGGAAACGTAGGGAAACCGGACAGAGTACTGTCATTTAAAAAAAGTTACTTTTTTTAATGTCTATTAACAAATCAAGGAGATTGATTCTTCAGATTCAGTCTAATCAAGATGAAGATCTTTTTCATGAAGTTACTTCGGACTTTCTCTTAAAATGGTTATATTTAGGCTGAAACAACAATACCACACTTTCCACAGGTGAATGCACAAAGAAACCTGTCAGTAAAAATGGTTATTAAAAGAGACAGATGTGGAATTGGGAGATAACGTCTGTCACTACACAGCTGGTTACGGTGGAAAACACTGAAGGGTTAGTGGGTGAAAATCTGTGTTGGCACAGAACATATCTAGCTCACCATGCATCCATGTAGGCCTAAAAACGCTCGAACATCGAATTCTGCTCTAAACTTGGTATCTGAACTAAGACCTGAAATCCAACCTCTACATTGTTATTCTGTTGAGAGTATGAATTGTTTCTTAAAAGCACACAAGGGTAATCAGTTTCTCATCTATAATTTAAAAAAACACCATCTTTGTAAATGTCAGACCTTTTAATTTTTAGTCATTAATATGGGCTCTTGACTCCATAGGTAATTTTAGCTTAAGTAATTAAATCAATTAAAAGAGAGAAACTCCTGTAAAAATAACAAACAAAAACACAAAACAAAAATAGAGTAGGTTCATGACGATGTGAACAGACACTCTGTATTTATGCATTTGTCATTTTCTTGTTGAAATATTGCAACTGTTGCATTGATCTTTGCATATTTTTTTTACCTTCTGTGCATCACACTGCCATCACTCTGACACTAAATAACAGGCTGACAATGGCTGTTAAAAAGCCAACAATATCCTGCAGACATAGCTTTCAAACATAATCACTATTGTTTCAGGACATTACGTTTGCTGCATTCAGGTCTGGTGTGGAGTTGTTTTTGACTAAATGAGCTGAAAATGGAAACACACCCTGTCATTTTCGTGTTCATTCATTGTTATCTCAAAA
The DNA here is from genome assembly GCA_037177515.1 of Pseudomugil tenellus. Taxonomy (NCBI): domain Eukaryota; kingdom Metazoa; phylum Chordata; class Actinopteri; order Atheriniformes; family Pseudomugilidae; genus Pseudomugil; species Pseudomugil tenellus. The sequence continues at coordinate 19,920,432 of JBAMHX010000001.1, forward strand.
CAGGTGGTTGTGACAACCTTCTCATGCTGATGTTGTTTTGCTTTCCTTTGTATTTAAATTCTTCAATTTTACTTAATATAGTCTGGTTAGAATAAGACAAATTGTTCTTGTAACAAAAATTGTAATTGTCTGTTTTGTCTTTGATGAGCCAACTCTTGTGCATCTCTTCTCACCATCATGCTGTACGAGTGAGTAAAGGGAATGAGATTAAACATTTTTTGTGGTGGTTATATGGACTGTGGTTGGATGACTGAAAATGTGGAAAACAGACGAAACTGTAATTTAGACAGTACACATAACGCCAGATGTGTAAAGTTAATGCCAAAATGTAATGAATGAAGCGAGAAAAAGGCCTGAAGACACGGAAAGACACACTGAAAGCGGTTGCATCTGTGATCTACACAAATTACAGCATCTTTTGAAAAATAAAATATCTAGACACTGCACGAAATAACAAGCTTGGTAAGTGATTTGACACTGATTTATTTTACCTGCTCCTGCAGACTACATGGGTGTTAAAGTGACATTTTGACTTAAATTTAGTGGACTATACTGCACTTGCAAAGCTTGTGTATTTGTTGCAGGGATGATACAGCATTGATAAGCAGGATCTGACTTACTACACAAGAGGTATTTTTCATACAATATGGGGCAAGGGGCGGGGGGGGGGCTTGAGGGACTATAATTACTGACAACCATAATTGTGCATGTTGTCTTCATACTCTGTGTTATCCCTTCAGAGATCACTTCTCAAACAGATCGCACATACTCTTTTGAAACGTGTGTTGAAACAACTGTTTGTGCATCAGTTTTGCAACATGTTAACATGTTTATGCACAATATGGGCATAAAAGAATATTTTATTTCATAATTTAAAATAAGTTTTGAGAAATAATATAATCTTTTCTGGAAACTAATTCTGTTAACTTTTACCAGTAATCTGCTGAAAATTTGTGTCAGAAGCTCTGCATGTTTTCTACATGCTATGCAAGAGAAACAAGAAGAGCATTCAGAAATGGATTAAAAATAGAAGATCATTCACAACATAGGTAATTTAGGTAAAATAGGTAAGCACTTAATTTTATTTCTTGCCTGGTGGTCCATGGGTGAACAGCATCCATACTTTCTGGTTGGCTAGCATGTTGTCATGGCAACAAAATAAACAACAGTATAACATGTGTTCACACCTGCTAACAGGGAGCAAGAAATATAAACGTGTATATACAAACTCTCTGTAACCCTGTATTTAGTCATTTTGTCATCTTTTTAAAGATATAAGTTTTTTTTAATAAAATGTTCTTTTTTGTGAATGATTTCTTATGCAAACCCATGTCAGACCCAAAAATGTTATTTTTTTTCCTTCCATAACCCAGTCAAAGAAAAAGAAAGAAAGAAAAAAACACTAGTGCAAAATTTGTGCAGTTTATATAAAGTTTATATTTTAGGGTCCCCAGCAGCAGTGGTTTGGGAAGTCCCAATGGGCCACTGGATTCTTAAACACAGGAGTTCATCAATATCTTCACTGAAGAAAAATGCCAGCAGAGACTATTAGATTCAGTTATTTGCCTCTGGTTCCACAGCAACAAGTCCTTGCATCACTTGTCAACTGAAAGAAGTGACTGTAGTTTTGTCTGTGTCCATTTGTTCAATTTCTGTCACTCAGCCAGTCTGCTAAAAAGTTCAGTTATTTCTGATTTTGTGGTGGAAGAGTAGCCTACACTGTGGAAAAGGAATCAGTCATCTCTTGACTGATAGTCCGGACCAGAATAACAAGAAGACAAATCATTTCCTGGATTTGGCCACAGCTGATTGCAGCGGTCGATGATCCTGACAGCTTATTGCCTCCAGGCTTCCACTTGTTCAGTCACCAAGCACAGAATTGTGACTAGTCCAGGAACAAGAAGCTTTGATTATGTTTGACAGGCTTCAGAAAAGAAAAAAAAAAAACTTAATTTATCCCAGAGGTAAATTGCAATTACAATTACAAACCAGTCCCTTGTGTTTACCAATAAGGCGACCCAAATGTCTCGTTTGTGGTTCTGTACCTTCTGATATTGTAGAATACTGTGTAGGGCTGCTTTAAAAGTAAAATGCCTTGATCTTATGTTTGGAAATTCTTCCACTGCCTGTTCACATGTGGTTTTATCAATTATAACCTGGGGGAAACTTGATTTACTATGTTTTAGCCTATTTAGCTGCAATATACTGTGGGTTTTTCTAAAAGGCATAATAGTGGTGAATTTAAAGAAAATACAAGAACTTATTTGAATATCAATTCACTGACAACTAAGTTGAACTAACTCTGTGATTGTCCTGCTACATTAAAACTAATCCAGCTCACTAAGTAGGCCAAAACATTTCAAAATCAAATTTCCATTTTACCTCAGCTGGTTTAGTACATTAGTACATCAACATCAGGCTTTTCTTTTTATTAAAGGAATTGGTTTGACTGATCTTGTCACTGCACTGACTAAGTTTGTTTGTCAACAAAGCAGTCTCTACAACAGATTCTACCAAAACAGGCTCTGTGAACAATCATTGTGTGTGACTGTTTAGTCCAGATGCTTGGAAGTCCAGTGGAAGGCTTTTGGTCCAGCACCCTCGATGTCTTATAATTATGTGTAGAAGCCAACTAATGTCGGGAAAGACTAAGTGGTGGAATAGTTTATGTGCTTCCCCTGAGGGTATAACCTTACACTGGTTGAACCCGTCTAGTCTCTGGCTGGGGAGATGGTAAGCCTACACCACTGTGCAAATTTGGCATGGGGACATAGGTTTGGATTGGGATAAACAACTCACTTTAAGAAAGTAGTGACAGGCCATACCACTCACTCCATACAAAGCCCTTTCCATGAGGAGGTAGGGTCAAATTTCCTTACGAATTTGACAAAAACTGGATGAGCATGCATTTGGTGGGAGTGCAACTAATTATACTTTCTCTATGTTTCTGCTTGTTTGAACTGCAACAATGTTTAGGAGTTCCTACCCAAGGATTGATTTTCAGAACAACACACTTTGAGTCATTTAATGGTGTCATTGTCTACCCTGGTGTTTACTGGTTTTAACTTACTATGCCTGTTTTACTCTGTCACAAATGTAGGGATTGATGCCATTGTTCAGAGAGGAGGTGGAGCTGCATTGTTGTGCATATTATGCCGACAGAAGACCAGCATGTTGCACAAAGGCTGCCCACGGTGTCATGTCCAAGTTTGTCCTTTCTCTTTTGTTTGGTTACACCACACTGCAGACTGCAACTCTGAGGTCAGCCTGAACCACATATAGTGGCGTTTTTGGTGAACTACACCACAGTGCAGACTGTGTTCAGTGTGGTATCAAACCGAACTGCCTTAGCCTCAGTGGGCTTCATGTTGGTGTCATACATTGGGTTTTCAAATGATGCCTGACCATTAGAGCTTTCGTGACCAACATAGCCATTGAACTGGACCTTTGGACGTGTCCTGAAAAAGAGAAGAAACAATATTGCGTTAAAAGTACAGTCTTTCTTTCACAATTAATGGCTGTGATGCTTAGAAATAGACAACGTAAAACAACAACTTCATCGGCCTCTGAAAAAAAAGACAAATAAACCACATACTTATTTTAATTATCTGGTACCTTATTTCAATATTTAAAACAGCCACCAATTGTGTACAATGAAAAAGATGACAAGGTTATTTTCTTCCGAGGTCCTTAATGCATGGGAAGTGATATGTACATTTGCATAGAAATGTTTGACAGTTGATAAAACATGATCAAACAACATGCAGATACAAATAAGATCCCTATATAATTAGCATCACTATTATTGTTGTTGTATGTTCATTTTTTGAAGAGGGGCATGTTAGGGTTTGAGGGGTTTTGGTTGTGTTTGTTGGTTTCCTGTTTTACCTCTGTTCATTAGCTGACCTTATTTGGATTGGTTATCTTGTTCACCGGTTTCTCGTTTGGTCCTAGTGTACTTAAACTCCCTGGGTTTTTTTCTATTGCGGGATCATTAATTGGTTTATTGTAGTGGCAGGTTGTCGTGGTCTGAGTCAGTGCCTTAGGTTATAGTCTAAGTTTAGCTTTTGTGTGTTGTGTTGGGTGAATAAATAAGTTGAATCTCAGTTCCTGCTTCTTGCTGCTGACTATTCCTCCAGCCTGCATTTTGGTTCACCATCTCCACTACCCTCACCACCACATATCAGGGCAGGGTCCAAAAATCTGAAAGGTTTGTTGTCACAGAGAACCTCTACAGAGGTCACAGGCTTTAATTACTTTATTGTGCCTGTTGTGCATTTATCATCATCGTTAATCAAATAAGGCAAAAGAGATGTTTAGTCTACAAAGACCTTCAAGCAGATTAATGGATTCTGAAGTGGTGTTCTCCAGTGTGTAAAACCTGCATGAAGATAACCTTCATGGAAGAGTCCCCAGGAAAAACAGTTTCATCTTTGTGACCACAAAAATCATTGGAGTTTGCAAATAAATGTTTGAAGTGTTCCTGTTGTTTTTTCTTCTTTAACCTTAAGCAATATATGGAATGGATGTGTCATATCTATGATCACCTGTTTAGTCCAGTGAATACCCATTTAATCCATTTTTGAGATTTGGGTGAAAGCTGAAAAGATGTATTTTTCATGATGTAAAAGAGCCATTTATTGGCAGACATCTATGGACCTCTACATTAGGGTAAAATGTAAAATTTTTAAAGGCAACTTTTTCAAGATGTGGAAAAAATGCATTCAAGGATGTCCATGCAAAACTGTGAACAAGCCTCTAAATTTGGATAAAAATGACTTAAATAAGTTTATATAAAAAAGCTCCTCCACTTTCCATAGCAGCATATTCTAATGCTGTTTTGAAGTTTTGAAGACTATCCAAGCAGCTAAGGAAGATGCCAGGTACAATCTAAAGCAGTCCAATCTGGGAGAAACAAAAGAACTTTACAACCCCAATGAACTTGGAGGGAATCCACACTGATTGTCCAGAATGCCCTTTCATAGCCGTGCCTACTCATGTTGAAAGAGGGCATCAGGCTGTTGGCAGAACTAACACAAAGCTGCCTCAAAGGATGACTCTTGTTAACCAGAGTATCCTTTTCACGTCGCTTAGTGCATACTACGTTCTGCAGGTTTTGACAAACAGTAGACCTGGCTACACTGAAAACATTCACCTCGAACTAAAAACGTTCCACTCTCAAGTTATATTTGATTTTATTAAGGTTCCTATTATTTGATAAATTAAAAGGAATAGTATGAATTTATTATCAGTATGTGTTTTCACCTTTATACACAATTTGATTTTCCAAAGTATGCATGTTTAGGATCACTGTGGAAAAAAAGTATATAATTCAGTGTGCAATGAGCCTCCCACACAGCGATAACTTCAGCATTCAAGTTATCTTTTTTTTAGTTATCACTAATAATCATGGTGGTCCTCAATCCATCTATTCATCCATCCATTCATTTTCTATACCACTTAGTCCAATTCAGAGTTCTAGGAAAGCAGGAGCCTCACCCAGCAATTTAGAAGGTGAGAGGAAATGTATACTTGGGGAGAACATGCAAACTCTGCTCAGAAAGACCCCCGTTCAAACATTCCCCCAGCTGAGGCTTCCTGCTGTGAGAGTGTAGTGCTCCTTTAAGTATCCACCAACCAAAATATTACTAATTGGATTGCAAAAGCATCTATTTCCCTTGGCATTCCCTTTTCTCTTGTGTAGCGTGACCCCAAGACCCCAAGCAAAAGACATTGGATTATTCCTTTCAAGTTTCATTCCTCCTCCAGGCCACATCTAACCCCAAAAATCAGAAACAAGGACTTTGAAATCCCATTAACCATCTGTCAGTCCAAGGAACCAAGGCACATCTGGGACTAACAAATCTGTTTGACTCAATCAGACACTTCAGTGTAAATTAGAGGATCACTGGGAAAGTAACAACTTTCTTGTTTACAACCCCCTTTTGAAGCTCACTCCAGAAGATTAGGACCAGCCAGGGGTCCATTGAGATGTCTCTCAAAAATGCATTACCTTCTGTTTGGTACAGGGAAACTGATGTCTCATCCTGCCAATCACTATTGCTTGTGTTAAACAGGTTATGATTTCAGGTTGGTAAAAATATGACTAAAATTATACCTGCGGTCTCTCCCAAAAGCCCACCTACGAGGACGTCATGCTTCCTGATTGGCAGACACCAAACACCACGAGTAGGACCCGCCGAGTTTAAATGTCCCAGCGTCCTCCTCTCTCACCCTCTTAGCTCTTTTTCTTCTTGCTCTTTCTCTTTACGTCTGTTTTTGTGCTCTTGTCCTCAAGTTTGGTACCGTGTTAATCATCTTCTTTGTTTTGTGTTTGTTTCTTTTTGGCCTAAGTCCACGTTATCTGTATACACGTGTCAACCTATGTTAAAGCTATCGACAATCAGCTACAAAAGTAAGTCTAGACTGCCGAAGTTAATTGCATGCAACAGTAACTGATCGATTCCTTAAGAGTTTAATCGTGTTTGTTATTTTCCAAATAGTTAAGTTACCCCCGCTACACCAGCAACTTCCTTCTCCAGGACACCTGACGCATCCCGAGATCCAGCTTGAGACCGGTGCAGTGCTGCCATAACAGCGACATCAGATCCACTTCAAGACGCAGACCTGGTACAGTCTCTGCTGGAAGCCGAGAGTGGAAGCAGCACCGGAAGCATTGGTTCCGTTGTGCCATGCAAACATCGCAGAGCGCTTCGATCATCCTGATCAGATTAAAATGAGATTGATTTTGTTTATATAAATTAAAATAAGTGTCTCATGACGGAAGCCTGTTTCGGCCGTGTTATAAATTTAGAAACAGTGGTGCCCCGAGGTTAGTTAACGGTTTAAACACCGTCAAACTAAGTAATTTAAACATCATATCAACAGACACTATATTAGGATTAATATTATTAATCTTATAACCTAGATATTAATAAACGCATTGGTAATTTTCATTACACTTGCACTGAGATGTCTGATGTTTCTCAGGGTATACGTTGGAGACACATCTCCAGTGTGGGAGATATGACCACCAGTTCTCTGATGACCATGGGTAGGCCTACTACTGACGCCTTCAACTTCCAAGCTATCTCAATTTCTTCATTGAGTCCTCACTATTTCTACATATTCTTAGGAACTTTTTCTTAATATTGTCTTTGTTTGTGATGGCTGCATGGATTACAGCAGCTTTTCTCTGCATGGTGAGCAGCTTTGCTGTTTTAATATCCGTGATCTGAACTTTCTCCTTCGGGCAACTTATTTTCCCAGCAGGTTATAAGATCACTATCATAGCTATTAATTGACTGGTTTTTGTTCTTGTCATTGAGCTGACTTATCAGGACTTGGCTTACTTGTTGCAGATATTTAACTGTTGCAGTTTTCATTTTGTTCTCTTCATGGTTGCTATTTGCCTGTAGTATTTCAAGGTACTTGTAATACTTGTAACCATTCTCAACATCTGCCTCTAAATTAAGTAATTTGATTTTTGTTGTATTTTTCTGAAACACACTTAATATTTTAAACAATGTATAAGCATTTTTGAAAATTACATGATTGTGGTAATATATTTGAATGATTTCTTTCCTGTATATTGCTTTTTATATAGATCTTGAATCCATAAAAACTATAGTTATATTATCTGTCCAGTGCTGTGTCTGAGAAGAACTTAATGTCATACTGATATTCTGTTTTTACAACACTAAATTACTTAATTATATTTTTGAATATGTGCATCTACTTTTTTTGGAACAACTCATAATCAGAGAGGAGCAGAATGGAAAAATCTGACAACCTCGGATTGTGCATGACATAGGTGAATTGACTGTATTTAAGATAGCCTGATTATTTGTGTAGAAAGTGACAGTCTAATAATCACATTTGACAGGTAATGAGATCTTTTCAGTGAGCTGTTTTTATCAATCCGTCTTATTATTTCTTTGGCATGACATCCATTCCAGTGGATTATTGGATTTGAATGTCTTCTTTCTGTCATCAGTTAATTAAGCAAACATTATGTGGTCTATTATATTTGCTTAATTAAAAAAGGATGTATGGATGAACAATAGACTTTCTCTATTCTACAGGCATCTCAATATCAATAGTTGCTCACATTAATCTGCAGACATCCCTATAAAAAACAGCAAATGCTTAAGTATTACACAGAAAAACCTTCAGAGGGAGAGGTGTTTGAGAATTCCCATGCAAGAATAGAAAAAATTGTAACTTGCAATAAACAGGATGCTACTTCATAGTGACCAAGAAATAACTCAAACATTCTGATTTGGGTAAACTTATGACATTTGGAAAACAAATCATCTGAGATATTTGGAGAGCTTTACAGAGCTTAAATCTAACACTCCATCTTAATTTCCACTGCATGTTCAACTCAGCACCTCTAATTTCCCCAGTCTTCAGGAAGATGAATTAGTTCAAGAGTTACCACACGGCATAATGTCCCACAACTACTGATGTGCATTAAAGAAACACTTGGATATGTTTAAAGATATAAATGAACAATTATATTAATGTTACTTAATATTAAACAAAAGGCTCAATAAACTATGACATTGTATAATATTTTATATATAATTATTGTATAATATTTTATATATAATATTTTAAACTAATTTTCCACATGTAGGAAAGAATACACACAATGAAACTAACTCTACTGTCTTTGTCGTTTTGTAGCAAACCGCACGTTTAAATACTCAGTTCTTATAATCCAGTTGGATATAATCACCGACTCAAACCCTCTGGAACTATTTGCAGGGAGAAATGCTGCTGCTGTTTGATTTTGACCTCATTAAGAGTGTATATATGTGTGCTAGTGTATGTGTGTAAGAACTGGTAGAAATCCAACCCCTGGGAACCACTGAGCCTACCCTACATGTTCAAACCATTACTTTACAAAACTGCACACACTCACACGTGGGGCAGACATGGCAGAGGTTTAAATCACTGCACTGGTTTTATTTTATTGATAGAGTGAAACATTGTACACATAACTGCTTTGGCACTATTTTAGATACTCTAAGGGCATATGTACTATTGTGCAAAAAAATTGCAATGCACACAAAATATGTACATAGCTTTAAGTTTCCCAAATAAGGTATTACTTTGGTTTTGCTTTAAAGAAAAAAATCCCATTTCTACTGGCATGACAATGTGTTAATATGTTTAAGCAGAACAAGAAGTTTGCGAACAAACGTGCAGCGTGTTGTATTAGGCACATGCTTTGTACTTTGGATGAAAGCATGCTATACCTAAAATATGCGACAGTAGACGTTTGGCTCTAAAAGAAGAACACCGATACTGTAGTGTCTGATCTTCAGCACGATTACAAACTGGATTTACTGCACAGACCAATTTCCTGTTAAGGGACCCATGTTCTCTGTTTTCCACACATTTGGGTGTGGAGGTTTACTGATTGGTTCAGATGTGATCTTAGGAATGTCTATGTTCTATATAAGGGAGCTGATACAGAGGGTCAGTGGGAGTTTCAACAAATTGGCTTCGAAGTCCTCACAGATTCTGCAGATCTGTTTTTGATGCCAAACATTTTGTAATAAACCTTTTCATTATTTATTGGCATCCAGAGACCTTTTGGCATCCAAATTACTTTCTTCACTTCAGCCTCTTCCGAATACACCTCACCTCCAAACAACAAACATCCACAGGCATTGGTTTTATGGCTAAATCAGGTCAGTCTGTGGAAAGGTTTGTTGCAAGCGCAAATTTCAAACCATCAAAAACAAAGCAAAAGAAAAAAAAAAAACAAAACATTGCTAAAATAATAAGCTGGCCAAAGGATGAATTTTAGACCATAGATGTTAAAAATATGCAAGCTGCTCACCATGCATGGAGGGTTTCACCTTCACTTTTTATACAAATGTAGCTCTAAAGTGCTTTTCATAAAGAAAGCATATTGTGAATATGTGTAAAAACTTTACACACTCTCAAATAAAATATCAGATTTATAACACACTTGTTTTTTATATTTTGTGCACACATCACAGTGCACATATACCACCCCCCCCCCCCATTTCCACCAGTCTTATTTGATAAATCATAACCTTTAATTTTCTAGTTTATAGTTTTTGGGTCTTTAATAAAAACAGCCATTTAAAAACATAAATATAGATGAACCATGAGAATAATCCTATTTGCACCTTTCAACATCGGACAAATCCTACTTTTCAAAGCCCTTCAACAGACTTGTGCTGGGTGGGTGTAGATGTTGTAGTTTCAATCATTTTAATTATAGCGAGTTAAAGATTGCTCATGATGGCATCATGCTGACAGAGAGATGACAATGAGATCAAAGACAGAATAAAATGCCCTTACAACAGCTTAAAATGACTGCTGTTTTAGAAAAGTAGGGCTGCACCATGTTGAAAACATTTAAATTAGCTGTTAATTATTTTTACAAACAATATTAAGATTATCATGAGCTGATCTGAAAGGTATCCATGTTTAGAGGAGAAATAAATGAGTAAAACAATATTTTAGTTCAATGTTATTATCATTTACTGTTATCATCATTATTATTGTAATTGTGCAGCCTTACTATACAGCAAACTAAAAACAAGAGATGAGAGGTTTGACGGAGGATGTGGCGGCGGGCGTAGGTCTGGTCAGATTGAACCAGATGGATGACAGGTGTCAGTCTTACCTGCCGCCAGGCCCCCAGGTGTCTTTTGGTCTCTCATTGTCATCTGTGTCAGCAGACAATGCCCTGCATACAACCATCAGCTTTAATGTACATCAACTCGCACTGCACACCGCTAAACGGTAATCAGATTGTACAACAAAAATATATAATAATGACATCACTAACATATTAGTTGTTAAATCGAGAAGTATGCTCATTGAAGTGTTGATGATTGTAATAAGTCTGAATTTCCTTGTGCTTGTAACTTGTTAATTTAAAAGTGTAGTGCATGACAGCATGTTGGAATATTTCTTTCTGGACAAAGACTGTTTCTTCAATTATATCAATTATACTGAAACTAGGAAGAATTTCTTCATGTAGAAAAATCTGGGATTAGACTGTTATTAATGACAGCCCAATTGATAAATGTGTGTATTGTCTATTGTTATAAAAATGACATTAGTTTAAGAAATGCTTGAGAGCTGAAGCGAAGAAGTCTGTAAATCCATCACTGCAGAATCTCACACAAGTCTCAAACAAACATAATGATTTCTTTTTATCCTCAGAATAGTTCTAAATTATCTGCCATCTCAGGGCAGTGTACGTCTTTTGTTCACTTTGTAGGCACAATAATTAATATTTAAGGTCAATCAGATTTAACCTTTATGGTGCCCTCAAAGCTTTAGAGCTATAATTAAATCTTTTAAATGTCTTTTTCTAAATGCATCAAACAGCCACTTTTTAAATCTTCTGTTTCTTTGTTTTTTTTTGGACTGGAAGACAGAAAGTAGACATGACTAGTTTGGTGCCAACCTCCCTGAATGTTACATATTCCTTCCAGTCACACACATTTGAAATAACATAGATCAAAATGTAGATAGGGCTTGGCATCAAGATGGCCACAGATTAAGACTGACCATATTGCGAATAAAACATCTTCCTGAGATAAACTAATTTAATGCATTTACTTTTAAAATGATAATTTACCCTTTATTTTTCCAAATATTTCATGTAGAAATAAAGGAACAATAACAACAGTATTACTACAACATAACATTTAATGGATTTAGGTTTTAAATGGGGGAAATTTATATACAAGTGTATACATATAGTTCCTCTTGACAGAATAAATTTGCTCAGCATGATATAGCGGACAGATCCTCATTCTGCCTGCCTCTATGCTGGACAAGACAAGAAAAAAAAAAGTTTTAAATGGGGAGATTATTTGCACTGAAGCCATAATTAATTTATGGTAAAGTTATTAATCTATGGCTGCCTATCTATGTATGAAATTAAATGAATAATTTTACTGCTACACAAACTCTAGTTTACATTCAGCACGTTTTCTCATTTACAGTGTGTGAAATTCCAGCATCTAAAAGGTTGGTGTTAGTTTAAGCTCTGCACACAGCAAAAAAACAAATAAGCAAACAAACAAAAAAAAAAACACAATTTAGTTTCATAACTATGACTCAGTGATAAAATGGTATTTGCCGAACTCTATTAGAAGTATCACCTGCAGACTTTAGAGACCATGATGCAATGGAACAATATTTCTGCATTGAAAAGAGGGCTTTGCAGTTGAAAGACATTAATAAAGTAGCTGTTCAATGTTTCAAAGAGATACAAAGTGTACTGAATAACTGCCAAAAACACATCGTGGTTTACTGAATGAGTACAAATCTAATTTACATGAGTTATACCTTCAGGAAGTTCTTTTCTACATGTAGAAATCATAGTTGAATCTTAACATTTGAAGATCTTGCTTGCTTACCATGACAAAGTAGAAACTACTTCTACTCATTTCCATTGATATTTTTGGCAAAGGCATAAACCCACTTTTTAAAATAATATTTTTATTGTCTTGACAAAGTGCGAATGGCTGTTTTGTATTCTGCACTGCGGAATGACATTGAGAGCATGGCTTACCTGTGCTTATAGAGGTAGAAAGCAAATCCAGAGAGGATGAGGGCAAAGAAAGGGACTAAAATGGCTGCTGCAACAGAGCTGCTGTTTGTGTAGGGGTTTGATGGGTCCATTGCCATAGTCACAGGACCTAAAGTTCCCAACAGACATACCAATATATGCATGAACCAACACATTCTTTTGTGCTTGAGTTATAGATATTTCCTAGCATTTGTGATTTCCTTTCTCTGCCTTTTTTATGTACCTATATAATGCATTTTTTCACATTTATTTTACACAAAAAAATTCCAGAACGTTTTAGTATTTCAGTACTCTCCCACAGTTTGAAACAGTGTTGGTATGCATTTAACCTACCTTGTCTTGTCAGATGGAACTTGCCAAAATCTTTACTGTGAATGTGTCCCTGGTAGACAAAAGTCTTCTGGTCCGATTCTGCCGTAACCTAAAAGGAAAAATAGTAGAAGATAAATAGCTTACCTGAAATCAGTCATAATTCGCATTGGAACATCGGATTTAAATTGTTAAGATTTTAATGAATAGCTATTTGGAGTAACAGTAGGAGACGGTGTATCAATCTTTCTGGTAAGAAAGACTGAAGGCAATCAGACTGAAAAGGGGTAAATAATTACATAAATAAAAATAAAAAAGAAAATTATTAACAGTGTTATTTATTTTCAAATAACTATCATTTTAAATGCACTCACTTGATAGATAAACATTTTTTTGGGTAATCCAGAGTCTATAAAATCTTAGAAATGTGATGAGATATAAAAATGTACAAAAGCCCATTATTAACATTCTGTGTCAACATTTAATTGCAAAAAGCCTTGTTGACTTATCCACTCAGTGACACGTATGCTATGTAAAAAAATGTAAAAAAAATAAATAAAAAAAAACAGCAGAAAAAAGCCATATTAACAATTTTTTTTTCATTTTCACTGTGTTTTTTTTTTATCAAATAAATAAACATTTTATGCTTAAAAATGCTAAGTGCTGCATTACAATTTATATATATATATATATATATATATATATATAATTAAAGATTACAGAATTCAGTAAAAAGAAAAAATCAAAGAGTTTAAACATTAGACTAATTGTGCTATCTCGTGGTAAAATCATAACCAACTTAGACAAAATCTACAGCACAGCAGTTTTAAACATACAGTCAGAATCATGAGAAACAATTCTCAGCAGCAAAATGAACTACAACATATGTAAAAGCTGTAGAATACTAGTCCAGATCTCAACATCATGGAGTCTGACAGGACTTTTGTACAAATATGGAACAGCTCAGATCCACAGATCTAGTTTAAAGGTAAGGTGTAGAGATTTCAAATATCAACTTGACACCCCCGCTTCTTATTTCTTTCCTCAATGTTGTGTTTAAAGTGATGTCTCTAGTACTGCTGCTAGAGAAATACCTAACAGTACCTAAATAATAACAGGGGATTAAATTTTTTTAACTTGTAGTTAATTATATACTATACACATCTAACGCACCAACAGAAAGTACAACCATAATTACACATGTAAATGCTGTGTAAAATGTAAATAAGAACAATCTCATGAACCCATATTTTATTTTCTAACGGAACATAAATATCATGACTCATAGAAAACTCATAACGATTCATAGAAAATACCTGCTTGTATTAAATTTGATAGTAGAAACACATTTGAAAAATAATAGAAAGGGGACAAAAATAGGATAGAAAAGTAATTCAACCACTTAGATATAAAGATGAGCAGAAGATCACCAATTTTTAACAAACTGTTTCTAAAAATGTGAAAGAATTTCAGATGAAATTTTTTTCTGTGTAAAATTGGGAACTTTAAATTTTGGACTTTTTAGATCATACAGTTTATACTATTATCACAAGATTTAAATAACTGGTAGGAATCTGTGTGCACGGGACAATACTGAAACTTTTAGCTGGATGCTCATGATCTCCAGGCTCTCAGATGGCACTGTGTAAGAAACAAGCATAATAATCTACTAGAAATAACTGGATTGGCTCAGGAAGAATTCCAAAAATCAATGACTGTGAACATAGTTTACCATGCAATCCACATATGTAGGTTAAAGCTCCATCATGCAAAAAAGATGCCATATGTGAAAATGGAACAAAAAAATGCTGCTGTCTTCTTTGTGCCAAATCTAATTTAAAATGTTCTGAGGCAAGTGTGTTCTAAAATCAAGATCTGACATTCTTTTTGGAAGACTAAGATGAGCATGTTATTATTGGACAGTTGAAAAGCTTTGGTTAGTGTTGGTGTCTATAGAATAGGTACCTTACACATATGTGAAGTTACTATCATTGGTGAAAAGTACACAGAATTTTTAAGAGTAGCATTATATTCAAATTTCATCTTAGATTTTATTAGTAATTTACAACAAAGTCATTTAAAGGCATTAGAAAGAGATAATATATTGAATTCAACCCCTTGTGACTTGATTTAAACAAATTAACATTAGTCCAATTTATAATAACTGCATACAAACAAGTAAATAAAATGTAAAAAGATAGCTCATGTAAGGAAACCAATACTTTGTACTACAGTTTATGTTTTCCATAGCATAGGTTCTCAAACGTACCCATTCAGATAATGGGTACGGTTACATGATACTTTTTAATTCTGAATTATCAATTCCAAATGAACTAATTCTGAATTAAATTCACGAAGCTTTGAAGACTCCATGAAGACTGTGCATGTGCGCCATTGCAGCGGGAGAAGGTAAGCATGCGCAGAACGACCAGAAGTAACCATGAGAGGAATTAATGGTTTACATGATACAGGAATTATTTTATTCCACTTTAAAATTAAAATAAACCAGCCAGTTTATTCGGAATTAAGTTTAATTAACAATTGCACTCGGAAGCAGTTGTGTTTACATGATTACTTTCCGTCTGTTTAAAGCGAAATTAACTTTTTTTCGGAATTAGAGGAAAAAAAATTAGAGGAAAAAAAATCCCATGTAAACGGGGCGCCTGTCTCTTTTAGGAAAAGTGTTGCTTATTTAACAAAGGTATTGTTAAACCCCAAACTTACTTCATCAGAACAGCATAGTTTAGCAGGATAAGAGTTCAAGTAATGAACCGACCTACTCACATTCCAGACCTTTCACTAACAGAAAACACTAGCTGTGTTATAAAATGAAAAAAAAAATAAATGAAAAAGAAAAAGAATAAGAATAAGAATAAACTAGGGAAATAATCAAATTTGACATACTGTATCTATAAATAAAGTGCCATTGCACACTGGTGACTAAAAGCAATCTAAATTTGAGTTAGTTATTTGAACATAAAAAATTTCTTGAAAAAAAGATGCATTTTTACTTGATGTTATTGAAGAGTTAACATAACGTAATGTTCAGTGAACACTGTCGAACATGTCATGCGGAGCCATAAGCACAGAGTTGTACATAATTAGAAAATTGCTAATGACATGATAGTGTTTCATTTCAGCGTTTTGTTAGATACTAAACATTAATGCCATTTAACCAAATGACTGGGAATTTAACTTCACTTTAGCGTAAAGAGCAGATGAGTATCCCGCAGGTGATGAAACCTGCATTTCCTCCTTTCCGTGGAACTTTTTATATCATACTTTACAGGCTGGTGAGC
Organism: Pseudomugil tenellus; assembly: GCA_037177515.1. Lineage (NCBI taxonomy): Eukaryota > Metazoa > Chordata > Actinopteri > Atheriniformes > Pseudomugilidae > Pseudomugil > Pseudomugil tenellus. Next base: position 19,936,641 of record JBAMHX010000001.1, read on the forward strand.
ATCCTACCAACCAAAAAAATCTGTCAGATTACATCATCTACTTTTTTGAAGGTAATTACTCTTAACTATACTTCCCCACTAAGGCATGCCTCTTTTGACTCATTAATTTTCTGGTATAGAACGGTGTTGTCATTAAACATCTTAACATGCTTGTTGATAAAAGGATTACTTACATATCCATCCATGGCCCAGTTGTCATTTTTAAACTTGCTGTAGTAATGTTCAGTTGGCCCCTTTACTTGGTAGACCTTCAGTAGAAGCTGGTTTTCTTCTGACTTGTATGTACCTAGAAAATATAGACAGAGCATTGAGATTAAACACACACAAAAAAAGCTAAATCCAGCATCTAATTAACTTTTAGTTTATGTTAGAACTTGCCAAGACTGTGAGGCAATGTCAGACAAGCATGATGATTGGCAAACTAAGTGGTTGTGTCACAGAGAAAAAGAGATACCTTGACATTTTAGAATTATCATACTCTTTCATTCCTAAAGCTTTTGACACATAACTTGGGAAAAAGTGACATTTACCCTTCAGCTACATTTCTCCTCTTGGTTAAATACACAGCAGATTTTAAGAAACTGCTGCTCCTCAATGTGACAAATCCATAGAAGTGACACACAACAAATTTAAAGTGACATATTCACCTCTTTAATATTTAAATGTGTAACATAGCATTTTTTTCTTGTTAGTGATTTTTGGGCAATTAAAACAGTTATGGTACTGTGAAAAGGAAAGTGCATCCTCTCAAGTTGATTTTTATATTTATTAGAACAAAGAAAAATCCTCTAATCCGTATCAGGTTTTTGAGTTTGATGAGTAGAGTGTAACCAAGGAACCAACAAGAACTTGTAAAATCACATTTAGTAGAAAAACTTGGAAAGAAATGATGTTGCTTCAGTTTCTTCATGCTTTGCAGAAGTTAAAGTCTTCACAGAAAATTTAAGTTAAGCTGAGATCTGGACTTTAACTGGACTAAACAGCTTGATGTTTTCAGATGTTCTATAATATATTTGTTGATGTGCCTAATGTTGTCCTGTAGCATGATCATACAATTCCTCAAAACTTTGACTGCTGTGATGGTTTCACATTTGACCTAGTATACTTGGTATACAGAGAACTCCATAGAAGATTTTTAAAGCCCTTTTTAAAGTCCAATTCATGTCACTTTCAAGGTGAATCTTCAATCATTTCAGGCTGATTTGGCCAGCCCACAGGAATCCTGATTGGCTAGACTGATCCAAGTCCAACCTCCCAGCCAACAGCCCGCCTGCTTTCAAAATTTCAGCATTGTGTCTTCTTACACTCTTGGTGTTTGTTTACCTCTGTTGTGTACTGTTGCTCTGTTTGGTGAAACAGCTCCTGGCTTTTGCCCTCCTCGCTGGAGAAAGAAAAGCCACATGGTCTGAGCACATTGCTGCTCACTGAGGAACTGAGGAATTAAGCTTTCAGCTTCTGTAACTTAAGTTGAGCCTCCGAAACAGAAGTTTTTCAACAGTTTAAGCTTAGATAATTTTCATTTTTTGAACACTTTTGAACCATTTGTCTTCGGCCATAACCACCATCACATCGAGCCAATGAGACCCCTCAATGCAACGAACCACCCAGGACAGGTCTTGTCTTTGAGTCTTAACAGAGTTTGAGTCTTAACTAATTGAAAAATATACAATTTAAAAGAAATCAACTTAAGTTGCATTTGGGGTTTATTAAAAACGTGCTGTTGTGTCTTGTAGTCCAACATTTTGGTCTCATTTGTCCAAGAGACATTACTCCAGAAGTCTTGTGATTAATTCATTCACTGTTTTACAAATCTAAGCCATGCTGCCATCTTTCTTTTGCATGACAAACCTCCTAATGAGACATATTTTCTTTTTTTTCTTGAATTCGATTGTCACAAACTTTACCATTCAACATGCTACCTGTGGCATGTAGTGTTTAAGATGTGGCTTGTAGCTGCGTTTTGCATGGTCTGATCTTGTAGTAAGGTTACCACTGTTCGATATTCTTTTACAAAATTGTTTCTCACTTAAGAACAATATGAGTATAAGTGATTTATATCTTCAAGCTATTTTTAGTTTACGCTGCCTTCTTGTCTCCCCAATGATCTTGTGTTAATTGGCCATTTGGTAAATAGGCTAAATGTTTTCATATAAAATAGTTTAGAATTGTTTATTGATTTAGTCCCATTAACATTATTACACTTTCTAATTCATTTGATTTTACTTTATTCAGTAAATGAAGTCGTCATACTATAATGTATTCCATGATAAATGTAATAAATGAATGAAAATTAATATATTCCAAGTTTGTATCATCTGGATGCATCAGGGCTGTTTTTCATCCATGCAGTGTCAATGTTTATAGATATTATGAGCAGTTTGCACCAGTGGTCCAGTCTGCACCAGTCTAAACACAGATTAGTTATGTCTTTCTGACAAGTGAGAATGAAAGCTGGATTTTTTATTAACACGTTATGACGGCGTGTATTGACACCTCCTGCAATGCTTGCATCTGCACCATTCACACTACATTTAAAACCTGTAAAAACTCGGATGTAATTACTCATGTTTCATTAAAAAACTGCAAGATTTCTTTGTGCACTACATCAAATAAAAGTATTTTCCACATACCTATCTTGTTTAGGGTCATTTAGTTCATGAAACTGACAAAATAAAATTGGTTTATTGACTCTCATATGTATAAATTATCCACAGTGTGAAGATATACATAAAGAAATTGTTACCTGACAATCTGATTGACACTCCGCTGGTCTCCAGTAATGTGACGTTAACACGACCACTCGAAGCATTGAACCCATTAACTGTAAATGTTGTGGCCTGTCTTTTGCCTAGATACTCATAGAAACCACTCCACTCTGAATTTGGAGAAAAGACGTCCACTGGAACTGTCACAAACACAAACAATCATATTAGGAATGTAAAGTTATATATGCATGTATTATATAGTTTTACTATTTGCTTTTTGTGGATCAGCAGGAGAAATGTTTTCAGCTGACATTTACCCAGATACACATTAAAGGTCACAAAAAAGGATGATTGCCACAAAAGACTTAGGATGATGACTACCCTCATGTGGTTGGCAAAAAAAAAAACTATACAAAACAACCAGCTGTGGTTCCCTCAGAGTTGATAAGGTCACTTTGATTCCATTTTTGCTCAGGAATATGACTCATTTCAAACTCTGCTGTAGGATTTTTAGAGAAATCACAACTTCTACAATTTCCCCAGGAGTTTATTTTCTATCACTGGCTCACTAACTGGATATGTTTATTATAAAACCTTCTTTTCAGACTTTCAAGGTAATTTAATGGTTTTAAACCTGAATGTTTCCATTAATTTACCTACTTCGTCTGAACCTAATTACACAGTTTTCTTTTTATTTTTTTTATCATCTAATAGGCTGCTCAACCCAACAGTGACCCAAACAATAAACATTAACTGGAGATTCCTATCTCATTAATCATCCTTTCTGGGAAGTAAACATTGACAGCTCTGTATATGAGAGCAACTATATAATTAAATCAATTTAAAATGATGCATAAACAGGCTGTAATGAAATTATTAATCCTCTGCTGAATGTTCATCTGTTGTGCATGTACTGATGTGTATGCACATGTTGATGTTTTCCATGCATACCGCGGATCTTGTTCTTCTGGACATCTGACTCTCTATCTTTAGGATTGACTTTCACTCCAACTGAAAGATAAAATAAATATTAGTTTAGTTTAGCCTGCTGGGCGTTTCTATATATTACAGATAGCACATTTAATACAAGAATGGTAGAAATCATAAAACCAAATTGGCAGCCTGACACCTGACAGGATATCTGAACCTGGATAGGACCATGAGTATGTGATTAAAAAGTATAAAAAGTAATTTAGCTGTCATTTCCTCAAAGCTGAGGAGTGCTGAAATAACAACACAGTAATAATCTGAAAGTAATGAATGTTATGAATGTTAAAAGATTGAGTTTTATTTTCAGGTAGAAAGATTAGATCCTTTTACACATGATGCATCTCAGTACCTTTACACAGTGGTGGTTTTCCTGACCACCTCCCATCACTTTTACAGGTTCTGTGCTCTGATCCACCAGCCAAATAGAAACCCTCTTGACAGGTGTATATCAGAGTGTATCCCAAGGTGGGCAGGTCCATAGATCGAACATCTACATTACTAGGGGTCTCTGGCTGTCTGCATGAGTGAGCTGAATGATGCATTCAGGAACAAAAGAACAATACATAAATAATTAACACTAAAAATAATTGAGTTATGAATAAAACGTTTTCACTATTTGATGACCAAATAATAGTTGCACCAAGGTTGATTGCTTACCGATGCATTCAGGTTGAGTTCCACTCCAGGTTAAGTTTTCAAGGCACATTCTCGTTGTTGAACCAAGGATGTGGTAATTTTTGCGACACTTGAAGGTAATCTTACTGCCAACCTATTATTAAAGAATAACAACGTCATTGCAAATTAACCCAGTATCATCTTCAAACCTGCTACAAGCACCATTTACATTCAGCAATCAGTCTAAGACATTATCAGAGTGTATCCCTCCCATTATATTGACAGAAATAAAGTAAAACAATAGCTGCAAGCTGTTTTATTTCTTTTCATGAGTAATGCTTAAGTTGTAATTTGAATAACACCCTATTGTCAAAACAAATAGTTTTGAATTAATCCCATAAACTGTGACTATCTTTTAAAATTCCATCTAATTATTTATATCTATTCCCTTTTGGTGGATATAAAGTTGCAAACATCCATTCTAACATTGCTGCAGGAGAATTTTTGTAGCTGTTGGTGCCAACGTCTTCTTGTACCAACAATTTTTCTCAGTGGCCTTTACACATGCTCACATTAGAGAGCATATATATATATATATATATATATACCCTTTTAAAATAACTTAATCAAATTCAAAGTTTTAAATTCGATATAAAATATTTGCTTCAAAACGTGTATTAAGCTGTAATCTAAAATGTACATGTCTAATTTAGAGTCTAATTTAATTTATAGAAAATGACTCAGTTCCTATGAATAAGTATTTTCTTAGTTTTTGTTGAAATTGCCATTTATAACAGATTTAACTTTGTATTGCAAGTGATTTTCTTTATTTAGTTATGCAGTCAGCCCTCTCATTTCTCACCTGAAAGCCCTGGGCCATGACTGGGATGCCATAGGCAGGGGTTCCTGGATCACGACAGCTGTTAAAGGCTGGGTCTACACACACACACACAAACACACACACACAACACACACATAAACATGCAAACATTAGACTTTGTACGATTATTTTTTTCTGATCTTCCTTTTGACTGAGATTAAATTTAATATGTCAATATTAGCAAAAATTAAATACAGTTCATCAGTTCAAAATTTGAATAAAATGTCTTAGTAGCATATTCAACTGAATATAAGTTGTAAAGGATTTGTAAATCCTTTTTTTTTTCTTTCTGTTCTACACAGCATCTCAACTTTATTGGAATTAGGGTTTTAGTAAAAATATTCACTTGTACATAGAAATTCCACGGTAAAACTGTACTATACAAAAACAAACATCATAATTCCTCCAATGGTTGCTTTACACAGTAACACACCAAATTTTTACTTTCTGTTTTATAATATTTTTCTTAAATAAGATGAAAGGCTGCTACACAGGATAATATTATTTAAAAACTATATTCTAACTAACTGTCTTTAAGCTTGAGGCGGTAAGGACTACTAATGACAAAGTGAACCTTGGCATGTTTACCACTAATCTGATTTCACACTATGTCAATCATAACTTGTTATCACAAGTTTATTTATAGTGTTTTCATTTTATTTACACTCAGTAGTTCTTCACATACAAGCATGATTTCATTGGGTATGATGGTGACCCATCCAGATAGTTTTAAAACGTTAAAGTTACTGATTAATGTAGGTTTAGAAGCAGTCATTCCTGAACCACACCTCTAGTTGTCTATGCTATTCTATTCTACAGTCTTTTGGTAAATGCTTTTATCCAAAGTGGGTTGCATCTGAGAAGTGATCATTTGACCTTGGAGGAAGGTCTGCATGAAAGCCATAGTACCTGAAGAGACCCCACGCATTCACAAGGAGAAAGTGCAAAGTCTGCAACCTGCCTGCTATGAGGGCACAGTACTAACTACTAGCACATCGTGCTGCCCTATGAACCTGCCACCTGATGAATCTTATCTCTCAAGCTCTTCAGCTCTATTTGTCTCATTCTGTGAATTAAACCTTCTCTCTTTCCCTTCCATCCACTTATTCATCCCCCATTTACTCATTCCATGACTGCCCTTTGTCTTCTCCCTTTTCCATGTAGACATCCTTTCCCATGGCTCACCCATTTCCGCCTCTCTCACATCTTCTTCAACCTCCCACTCTCCTTCTCTTTATCCACTACAGCCTCTCTAATCTCTCCCATTTCCCTGCATCAATATTCTGTCTGTCTCTCCTACTGCCTTTCTTGTTTCCAGTTACCACCTAGGAGTAGCAATTGCTGCTGATATCCTGAGACATCATCCATTCCAAATTTCCTGTCATTGTGACACCCCAGATGAAATTATCGACATCAACCTCATCCTACTTAAAACTCTGATTAAATCACTGAACTACATTGATGTGATGGGGTCCTTGCTAGTAACACAACTTTATATCATCATAGCAGTTCATTGTTTATATGTTGATTTCTGACATAAACAATAGAGGTGTTCAGGATGACAAATGGTATAGTATTTTCTTTCTATTAGTTACCTATACAAGCTGGTTGTTGACCACTCCAAATCCCATCTGCTTGACAGACTCTGGACGCAGAACCCACTAGCACATAGGGGGCATGGCAGTGAAACCTTACCCCGGCCCTGTAAAGTACAATAAATAGTGGATCTATAACCACATAGCAGAAAAAAATAAATAAAAAACTACAACAGATGGATAACAAGTTGTCATTTTAAAATTGATTTCAGGTGTTATTTGTGAAAATATCAATCTTCAAAGTTGGTAATTATATCCTTGAATGTGGAGTGTCGGGGATATTATGGTTTTATCACAACCGCCGCCGCGTCCACCGCCGCAGCTGGATATCCTTCGTCCAAGTGTGATAACTCGAACAATTTTCACAATTGAGATTTGATACTCAGCCTACCCGTTTAGCTCCTCATGAGGACGACTTGGCTTGAATTCCATGATTATTGGATTTATGGTTTCCCCACCAGGTGGAGCTTTATGCTCAAAATATCTGCTTTTAGACAATATCTCTGGAACTATTTCTCTCATTGATCTCAAATCAAGTGCAAATAAAAGGTCATGACCTCAGGATGCATCCTGTCCTAATGTATTTCAACACCAAGTTTCAACACCAAGGGGAACTTTGTGACTGAACATGTACAGCTTTATATTATTGTATTTTACCTATTCGAGCATTAGGGAATTGGAGGATTGGGGGCGTTAAGGGATATACCCCTAGCCATCGCTTCTGATGGCATAGGTCATGTTTTTTGCTGGTGTTTAGCTCATCATTTTACTCTTGGTTGTTCTGTGTTTTTGTACACAAAACCAGAATTAAGATTTAGTGAAATAAAGGCTAAAATGGTCACATAAACAGCAATCTGAATATGTAGCTTCTGACCGATAAGAAAAGATGTTCCCCTCTCTGAATCCTCCCCCAGGAGAGCCAGGATCACCACACAGGACAGCTTCAAAGAAAAAATATGGACAGTTAGAACTGTTTCTGCTTAATTTACTGACAAGACTGTTCACTGAGTGTAGCTAAGTGTGCTGCTGTTTACAAAAATAACTCACGTAAACACTGCGGGACATCTCCTGTCCAGGTCCCATTTCCTCCACAGGTTAAGACGGCAGGAAGGGAGAGCTGATAACCATGGAAACAACTGTAGCTAACACTTGATCCCCAGGAGTGGTCGGCCCCTTCCACTTTTCCATGGAGTATTTGTGGGGGAGATCCACAATGGATTACTGAAAAAAAAGTAGAACATGAGCATAAAATATCAATACTTAGATGAATACGTTAGCGTTTCACTGCTTCACATGACCACTTTTCAATCCATGGAACTGCGTCAGTGTAGCTCTTCATGTCCAAAGATATACTTCATATAATGTTGTGTGTATTTGTATGGACTCTGCTTAGATGCAGCAGAATTGGCTTCTGGTGCAGGCCATATGTGGTGTCAGACCTCATGACCTGTTCATAAATTTGAAGGTGTGTTTTCAGCTTTGACAGCCTTCAGCCAGTACATATGTGTGGTCCAATTAGGACTGGAACTGCTGGCTCAAGTGCAAATTGGGATAGCGGGTCAACAGTGAACAGCAAATATGGGGAAAATGAAAAAGTAGCAGATAGAATGTAAAAAAAAAAAAAGCTGCAGATGGTTTTGATCACCTTCGCCATTTGGATAGTAACTGCTTTAAAGCTGCAGAGGACTTGGGTCAACACGTTTAGGTATTCACCATGGTAAGCATAAATTTCTGCCATTATATTATCTAGCTTAAAGCAGAAGAGAAAGTGTGTTTCAGGGCAGATAGAGTATCCACTGTCACTTTAAGGGCTAAAGTGGAGCTTGAGCGAGGCTCCCTCGAGGGAAGGACCTGGACTTTTAGCTCAGCATATACCCTTGGGGCACAAGGGAGTAGTTGTAGTAGAATGTGGTGTCACAGTGAAAGGCAATGCTTACCTGAGGGCTAAAACAGAGAACCTGGTTGCTTAAGAACAATAAAGTTCAGAAGCTCACAACTTCACTTATTCTTTTGGCAGCAACACACTCTACTGTTCACTGTGGGGTTATGGTTAAATCATAGGAATGTAAAAAACAGATATTGCTTGCAATCAGTGCAGACACTGCACAGCTCCACCACAGGGCTCAGATTCAGTCCAAGATGTTTTATTTTCAGCCATTAATCCATTTTACCAGTGTGTTCTTTTACTTGCTTAAATAGTTTAAATGAATTGGTTTAAATAACCCACAAGATTACTTATTTTTAATTTAACCTTTTATTTAATTGAAAGTTTATGTCTAAAGCTAAAAATCTAATCAATGTTTGCATGGGCACTACAAAAAATCCTTAATATTGGACTGTCCCAAATATGCCTGGAAAAGTCTCCAGCTGATCCAAAATGCTGCAGTGAGAGTTCTGATGTGAAATAGTAGGGGAGATCATTTTTCTTTTTCAGTTTTAGCTCCTTTTCACTGGCTCCGTTAATCCAAAACAGAATTTAAACTTGTTCTCCTCACATGTAAAGCTCCCCATGACCAAACTCCACTGTATATCAAAGATTTCATAGTTCCATATATTCCCAACAGAGGCGTGTGGTGTTGAGATTTCTAAGAGTATAATGAGAGGCAGAGATTTCAGCTCTCAGGGCCCTCTTTTCTGCAACTGTGCCCAGTTTGTGTTTGGGAGGCAGACTCCCGTTCTACCTTGAAGATCAGGCTTAAAACCTTCCTTTATGATAAATCGAACAGTTAGGGGTGATTTGTCATCCTTTAGTTCTACTGCCATTGGCTTAAGCTTGTTACATACTCCACGAGAAGCGAGAAATTTGTTCTTGTTCTTGAGGTCGCAAGAACAAAACAAAAGTTCTTGTTCTGCATGGCATTTATACTCCACAAGAAGTCACCCTGCCGAAGTGTTCATACGGCCCACCCACTCTAGCATGCTTTATGT
>JBAMHX010000001.1:19946453-19957461 GCA_037177515.1 Pseudomugil tenellus
TCATTTTCTTCTCGGAGCCCCGAGAACAAGAACAAATTTCTCGCTTCTCGTGGAGTATGTAACAAGCTTTAGACTGCTGAGGGACGTCCCATGATCCACTAAGCACTTCCTTTTCATCTCACTACTTTTTATTTTTCATGTATAAATTCATGACGATATGGATGTCAATGACTTATATTTCTCTTTTCTATCAGCAGAGCTCTCAGGAATTTTTTTTTTGTTTAGACTGGTTCTTGTTTTAAAAAAGGTTCTTGTTGATCTCTCTGTCCTGTGCTCTCAAACTGCAACTGGTTGTGACAGATGACTGCCATTCTGATCGCATGTGTCTGCAGCCTTGGAGAAAGCAGTTTCAAACCCGCAGTTGTGGATCCCTTCCTTTTTACAACAGCGCCCTTTATTGCTTTATAAACCAACATGGATTACAATTGGAAAGTAAGTGTATAATATGAATAACACCCTTAATTTAATATCAGTCAAAGGTTTGGACACATTTTCCAATTAATTCTCAGGCAAAATCGTGTCCAAACTTTTGAATGGTAGCGTAAGTTTTAGTTTTCATGAAAAAACATTGTCTAAATGGCTGATGAAGAAACTGATATAGTAATCAGTTATAGTGAACTAATTATGAATTTTTCATCATACTATGAATATAGCCTAATAATAAAGTGCATTTAGCATATCTAACTTTTTCCTTGTGTATAAATAGCTTGTTACTTGTGTAGGAGTAGCAATTATTGCTTCAGTTTTGTATTTGTATATAGATATAAATAAATAAATTTTATTTGATGGTAGGATTGTTTTTCTCCAGTTCATTATTGATATGTAAAGGAAAATTGTTTTTGCTTTTAGCTTTGTGATGGTTTCTGTCTTGTCTCTGCAGATTCCCCTGATGTGTGATCATGACATTAAAAAATATTTCAAACTCTTTCAGTGTTTCAGTTTCAAACTCAGAACAGAACCAGACACCACAGACCAGACATGTATATTTTTACTGGGTTTGATCAGTTCAGTGCCAGCTAGAGTCTGGGACAGATGTGTTTTAATGCGACGCTTCTGCTCTTTGGCGTCATTAACTCACTGACGAGCGCCCATCGTTTCATACTGTGACCAAAAAAGTTGTACAGGTTCTCTACGGTGTCATAGATTTTACCCAAAATACACTTGGAGACAACATCTGCTTGTAAATCTTCACCTATTATAGTTAAATGTGAGAATGAAAATAAAGCCAGCACACAGCAAATTTTATTGAATACTTTACACCTACCATTGGCTGCAGTGAATCGGTCTTGTAAAGTTTTTTTTTTTCTTTTGTTTCTTTTTTAAGCAACCATGACTCAGATGATTCAGATAGGGCTACCTATAAAGTCTTTGTATAATCCCTCATTATGTAGACAAACATTATGAGAATGTATCTTGGGCTCTGGAGAGCAAATTGACATTGTTTTATTCTCTGTTTCCCCATTTATGGTAGAAAAATCCCAGTGACCTGGGCCAGAGGCCCACCGCCGTCCAGCCCCTCCCGAAGTTGTTTGTCACAATGCCAGTATGGGCTTCAGAACTGTGGTCTATGTGGTCTCTGGGTCTGCAGACGTATACTTTTGGAACCTACTGAGCCGGATTCTGCTAGAGAACTGAGCTTCCTGTTAAAAGGAAAGTTTTTCCTTCCCATTGTCACTCACTATGTTTAGGATGGGGATTGAATCAATGACAAGATTAATTGCAAACCTTTGGGTTTCCTTAGTTGTGCAACTATTTTTTATGAATTGGCTTGTATGAACACTGATATTATACATAGTACTAACCAGGGTTTATTTTAATTGAATCACGCATGTAAATTGTGAAACAGGGCTAAACAAAGCTGCAGGTCATGCATACTGCATACTGCATTGTATTCCTGCATACTGCAGGAATACAATGTTAAATGTACACGTTCCAATACATTCACTTTAAAATGGCTTTAAAATCTGCTTTAAAACACCTTCACATTATTTACACATAACTAGAATTAACATGTGTAATTTGTACACAGTCAAAGGCACTTTTTTACACTTCGTTAATCTTGTTTTAATGAGCAAATATATTTAGTATCAACATTTTATTTTTCTTCTCAGATATGTACTGCACAAATAAATAATTTGAAATCTTAAAGCTGTTTACTGCTGCTTTGTATTGTACAAAAGTGTGGGATTTTAGCTGTCTTATGGTGTCAAGCATAAACTAGGTGGTGAATGCCATTTCAAAAGACAGATTTTATCAGTTTAACATTTAATGGCACATTTCATTCCTTGTTTAGGGATTTGCAGTTATTCACCAGCTTACTTGTCAAACAGTCAATAATTTCTAGCAAATGCAAGCAGCCATGTATCTAAACAATGCACATATCATACTAGAAGGTGCTTTCTTTGAACAGCAAACTCAGAACGCTTGCATACCTTACCCTTTGAAAATAAACATATATAATTTAGTTTGGTTGACTGCAGAGTGGATGTGCTAACTTCTGACTTCACTTAACTTTAACTGATGGGACTTTTTCATATGTAAAGTAACAAAATACTGTGAATGCTAAAAGACATAAACAAACAAAACTAACAATAACACTAACTAAGATTTGGTTGGCTGACATAAATGTAAAATTGTAACTAGACTAAAAATATAACTGTATTTTGAGACAATATGCTTTCTTTTTTTCTCCTTTCCATTGCAAATCTGAAGTCTTGTTATGTGGTATCACTATTAACGATTGCAAAGGCCCTTACCATACAGACCTAAATTTTGCAATTACCAGCGTAAAATGCTGTTATCAAATTGTCCATCGGCTCAAAAAGATTAAGATGCATTAAAAAGGCATCTGTTACATATAGAGAATTTAATTTGGAATCATTTGACAGCATGCTGTTTATGTATGATGAAGATGTTGAGGATGTGTGTGTGCTCATACTTTGCAGAGTGCTTTACGTGCATTGATGTCTGCACAGATAACTTCATAACACGATAAACATCTCCGTGCGTGCATGTAACTAACTCTCTGAGATAATGATAACCATCTGCAGAGCTTCAAACATCTAATAAAGTCGGCGTAATTCTCGTCTAACTAGGAGACAGATGGTGTCATGCTCCATTCACTCTGCTGTAATATATAGAGCACACATGCATAAAGAGAGTGTGCGCTGCAGATAGAAAAGGATATGCAAAAAAATACAAACACATGCAAACAACATATCCTATGTCAAAAGAACACAAATAATGATACAATATGTATATAATGTATAAATATACCAAATGTATAATGGAATATGCACTAAACTCGAAAAGATTTCATTATATTCACACATACTCACATTTTATTTAGAAAACCCGTATGGATTTAAAAGCTAAATATTTAAAATATTCATTAATACACAATGGATCTTCCCATTGAACTGGTAATAGTATAGTTATTTTTTAAATAAATAGTTGTAATTCAAATAGAAATAAATAATGCATTACCCCTCCTAATCCCATGCGGAATTAGACGGTCATTATTTTAGCATTCGTTTCAATTTCTTTAATTTTTGAAAAGGCTTTAAACTGCAAACACAATATCCACTACAACTAACTTGGGGATTTCTAAACAGTTACTCCATGTAGCAAATTAATTAGTGAATTTCTGGTTTTCTGTGTCTTTGTGCTGAAGAAACCATGTCTTAGTCAGTTCCTAAAGAATTGATAGAGTCTCATGCTTTACTATTATAATTTCTCCTTTCTACAAAATGGTTGTGCTTGTTGTTGGTTCCATAAAAAGCCACACACCTGCACACTAGTCAATGCCAGTTTTTCAAAGCAGTGCATCCTTTTATTGCTTTGCGACTTCAGGAACAATAGCTGGTTGCCGGCCAGCAGCTAACAGGGATTCAAATTAATCACTGTATGAGTGTTTTCTTCTCAATAAAAACAACTTTGTTCTTATGGAACAAACTGTGGCTGTCTAAAAATAGAAGAGAACACTCTTATTGACTTCTTTTATTAATATTCAAAATGAGTCTTTCTGGTGGTCTCTGATGCCTAAACAGGACTATATGTCTGTAATTGAATGTTTCTGAACCCTTGGATTTCCTTTTTGTGTATCTCCCTTGTTGTAGGATAAGGTGACCTCACAGCCCAGAGGAAGAGGACAGACATCTGTATCTTTTCTGTTTCTTTTCGTGCAAATGCTGACACCCCTTCCTTTCTCCAATCTTCCATTTTCTCATCTTTCTACCTGTTGTCTTTCATTCTAGTCCTCATTTCTTTGCTCACTGCATTTTTTCTTGTTTCTCTCAGTCTCTCAGCAGCTCCTGGTCCTTCAATACCCTTATCCCCTTTTTCTGTCTGGGGAGGCATATTTCTGCTTGCACAATTGGGCAAGCCAACATATTTTATGGGTTTAATCCTTTTTCTTAGTGTGTTTACAGGTTTGTGGTCAGGTATTGATTTGCCTCTTTGTTTCACTTGCTTCCTCTTTCACTTGTTTTCTTTTGCTCTCTCCTTGTTGCACCGCTGACAGCTCATAACATCTTTCCCTTTCTCTTTTCCATTCACTTGCTTTAATCTGCCCTTTTCTACTTCCTTTTTCTGCTCTTAATCTCCCTATTACTCAGTGTGCGCCATTGTGTGTTTTTGTGCCTCTCTCTGTTATAATCTCATTTGTTTCCCATGACACCTCTTCATTCCTCAGATTTTCTCCTCCTCCTCCTCTCTCCTTCTATAACACCGCTAGTCCCTTTTTCTTTCCCTCCCACACCTATCATTCCTTGTTGCTACTTTGCTTACTCAATTTCTCTTTCTTTCTGTGCATCAACTGATTAATTTAGCCTGTCATGCTACAGTTCGATAGGTTGTTACTCTTTTTCTTCCCATGCAAGTCTTCACAAGTGAAAAAAATCTGTTTTGAGTTTAATTAATTTAGACACATGGCAACAGGGGAGTTAAACAAAACATTTTAACATTTGAAGCAAAATTAAAAGAAACCAGAAGAACAAATAAAAAGAAGCATAAATGGAGTATTTAAAATCTTTCCCTTGTTTCTTTACTTTTTCAACTATTATTTCTACTTCCCATTTCCCTGCCCTGGTGTCATCCTCTATCACCTACAGAATCTTTTCCTTCTCAGTTTGCTTCCCTTTGCATCCCTCTTAGTAGTCTCTATCTTCTCTTTCTCAGGTTTTTCTTCTTTCATATCAGTTCAAAGCCCCTGCAACAGAAGCAGCCAGCAGGAGATTTTCAGTTTGTGGGAAGAGACGGTGGAGAAGATCCCAGGAAACATAAATTTTTACTGTTGTTCCATATCATATACTCAGCTCTAAAATGTAGGTTGTTTTACAGCTTTCATTCATTTTATTCTAATAGATCTTATTTTGAACCTTCCATTTGTGTTTATGGAAGAACAGAATTGGAATTTAATCCTGAAAACTTTTGTTGTGACGAACAATGTTCCTGTGAGTATAGTGGCTGTGATGTTCAAGTCACTATCTATATGTTAGTAAGCTTCTCATATTAAAGTACTATTAGTTTTACATTAAGATGCACTACTGAACTATTTCACATTTTGGTGGCCACTAAAAAAGGTTGATTATCCATCCATCTTGCATCCTGTCTCTTGTCTAAGCTCTCATCAGCCAGTAAAAGTCAATCTGATGTTGACTGTTGTCTCATGCTCTGTTATTTTCTCTCTCTTTCTACTCTTCAGTTTCTCCTTTAAAATTCTCTTTTGCTTTTTTTTTACTTGTTTTGTTCTGCATAAAGGCAGGCAGAATGAGGATCTGTCTGCTATATCATGCTGAGCCAATTTATTCTGTCAAGAAGAACTATATGTATATACTTGTATATAAATTTCCTCTTGACAATCTGTATTCTTTATTTATTTTATTTACATCTTAGTTTGACAGAGTTTCCATGTGTTCTTGGACACGACCGAAAAAAAAGGGGACAGAAAAAAAGGATAAGAAAAAAAGAGAAAAGGAAAGAGAACACAAACAGAACATAAAGAAGAGACAGAATCACACCAGGAGAATCTCGAGACCCAAGGCGCATGACAGCTAGTTCCAAAGAAAGACCCCCAGCCCCCCACCCCAGAACCAGCCCACTGTCCACCAAGGAGGTGGGAGAGAGAGGTCCTGGCCAGAGTCCCCTGCAGCCCGGGGGAACGGACCTCGACAGGCCTAGGTTGGCAGTCACGGATTCCGCCGGACACCCAGGGCGCCCAGGGCGGGCAGAGGGCAGGCCCAAGAGCCCGGGGGCAACCCCCCAACTCCCAACCCCGCAGGCAGAGGAGCCCACCAACACCAGCGGAGGTCCAGGACCTCAAACCCGCCACCCGACGGGAGCAAGCCCGCCCCCCGGTGCATGAGATGCCCCCTCGAGAAACAGCCCCCCATGCACACACATACTCATCCACCCAAAGCCCACCACCACCCCACGGAACCCCAATCCCCAGGTACACACACATTTCTTCACACTCACACATTCATGCTCACAGCCAGTGCCCCCATCCATAGCACACACAGTCATACCCACACACATACAGTGACCCATCCACACCGACACCTCCTCCCCTCTCCACCCCGCGTCCCCTTTACCCATACACACTTATCCCCTCATTCCCTCCACCCTCCCAACTACCTGTTCCCCCACCCCCCCCCCCCCCCCCCCAAAAAAAAAAAAACGCACCCTTCTGTCCCTCCATACACTCTGAACCTCCCCTTGTGGCAACCCCCCCAGCAGGCAATGGGACAAGAGGCCCAGAAGATACCCCCCCCCACTCACACACACATACATACACACGCACAGTAAGCCAGCAGGATCCCCAACGGCCTCCACCAGGAAAGCCAGCCTGAGCTCCAGGCGGATGGGGCAACAGCTCGCCCCGACCGGGACCCAACCAAGACCCGGCCAAGTGAATGGGGGTGCAAAATGACCCCGTCACTCCTCGCTCCCCCCACCCATTAATGATTGTGAGGTGTGCTGTCTGTAGTTAAGATTGAGGAGCAAGGACCACATCATGCTGGAGGCAGGGATACCTAGGTATTCCCTCCCACCATACATTCCATGGCCCGCCCCCCAAGAGCTGTATGTTTGACATCTGTAGTATTTGTGTTTCTGCATAAGTGTGATTAAAACTGACAGGCCATCAGATACCGAGTAAAGCAATGAGGACCACCCTAATGGTCCCCACTACCACACCCAGCAACGTAACCGCCCCCTATGTCCCTAATTGTGTGTGTGCTGGTGAGTGGGAAGAGTTAGAAGCCCACGGATGTAAGACCAGAGGTGAGCATACTCCCCTCTGGAATATGAGCCGCTGTTGGCACTAGGCACCTCCCATTCCCCCGGGCCCACACAGCAGGCCCCGCTGAACGCAACCGTTCCCACCACCGGAGCCCCCACCGGGGAGCCGTCAGCAGACCCAGAGAGCACCCACCCATCAGATGTGCAGGTAGAGGAGGAAGATCCCAGGCCCCCCCACCCACCCCCCCACCCACCCCGCCCCCCAACCCCACAAAGAGGGCCCCACAGAAAAAAAGTTGTGAAGTGCTGTTTCCAGAAAGGTTCAAGACAAGTTGCAAGAGGCATGGGGATGTAAATTTCCAGTGCATTTGCTCATTTTTACTCAGGCCCTCGAACCTATGAAAGTGTCAGCAAACAGTCTGGATCTGCTGCAGATGTATGCATTACAGTGCATGCTAGCAGGAGTTTGTTCTTTTTGCTGATTTGTATGCTGCTTTCCACTGGCTTTTCACTATTGCGGCTACATGCAATACATGCAGATTCAAAACAGAAGGGAGTCTCATCTGCCATTCTGAACATGTTGTAAAGAAAACACAGCGATTTCCACACCCTAATTCCTGGATCACAAACTGCCTCCTGCTCGTTCTAGACATCCATTACCCCCACTGCCTTTTTCATATTTCCAGCTGGGAGTGTATCCCCAGCATAAAGCTTCCTAGTGTGGTGTGAAAGTGTGAACGGTACAGTGTGTACCATCTGAGAAAATAGTGAGCCATGACTGTCCTGAACATACAGTAGTAAATATATAAAGCTACAACATGCACGACTATTAGCTATAAGCATTTCAGAAAGGAAGCATGTTAACTTCTTATGAGGATTAATTATTGGGCAGGCTCAAGCGCATGAACCGGGAAGACAACACTTATTTTTGAATATAAATTTACCATATTGTAAACGTTTTGTACTATTTGGATTATATTTAATAATTAATACCATGCAGAGTCTAAAGCGGTTTTTGGAATTGTTTGTGTATTATACCTCATAAATAGTTATCTTGTAATTCAAACTTGTAGAAAAAACTGAGCTTTCATAATATCCATGCTATAATTAGGTCAAATTATTTTTTAAAAAAATAAATGGAATCTTAAAGACAAATAAAATGTAAATAAAAACACACACACACATATACACACACATATATATATATATATATATATATATATAAAAGATGGCGTGTGACTGATTTCTCAAACCCAAAATAAGCCCAAACATGTTTGTAGTCCTCTCTGAAATATAAAATAGTGAGGAGTAGGACATCTTCTTCCATTTAGATCTTAGACCACATAATGATATAAAGTACTCCAATTGGACATGCAACATGTGACAGAACAAGATAGGATAGGAGATCTTACTTTGCCAATCAGACGATGCTCTTCCACCAGTAAGCTAGCTCCAGAAGAATAAAATCTGGTCTTTTCCAAAAAAAAAGTAGGTAATAATTTTAAACCGTTCCAGAGATATCGGTATTTAAAGAACGCTTAGTCGAGGATTTCACCAGATATATATGACCTTCCCTCATTTACCACAAGAGTACCACCAGTGGTATACGTACCACAGTTTGGGAATCGAGGCGCTAAAGCTTTTAAGTCTTTTGCTTGTCAAAATGCAAATATCTACAACAAGTGCAAATATCTCTGTAGCTATCAGTCCAAAAAAAATGACTTAATGAGCCTATACGTGAGTTAGTAGTCTTTAAGAATAATTAAAAAAAATACACAGCAAGTAAGTGTGCATTCTGATAAGCGCTGATACAGTTATTCTTTACTCATTGTCTCCATTTATTTTATCAGTAAATAGCACAGACAGACATTGTTATGGATAAATTAGCAGCCACTGTCATAGTTGTACAATCAGGCAAACCTTTTGCATCATTTGTTGGCACCTGTGTACTATACATCAGAATTAGGACTGGGCTGAATTGTGGCTTCATTGATGCCATTTTTTGATAAGAAAGCTTAATGCAGAGTACTAGAACAGGGATTGACATTTTTGTTAGCTTTTTCATACCTTTACAGTTGGGTTTAGTTTGATTCCAGGTGCCATCTTTGGTGCAGAGCAGAACATTGCGTCCAGGTCCAGTTGGTTCCATTAGGTGACCAGGGTTACAGCGGTAGGTCACTGTGTGGTTGAAGGTAAACTCACTTTCTAAATAGATCCCATTTGCAACAGGCCCAGGGTCTCCACAACTGACCACTTAAGGAAGTAAGACGAAAATGTTGATAATTAGATCATGTATTCTTCAGTCAAATGGTGCTGTTGAAGCTGTATGAGCTGCATTTAATATTTTCTTACAAAATACAATAATACAAAAAAAGGTCTTCCTAAAGTTCCTTAACCCTAAAAAGCCCAACCTCAGAACAACCATGTATTATCATTTATTACAATGTGATAGATCAAAATTATTATGGAATCATCTTCTGCTTTCTGGTATCCAACAGGAAGCAGGGGACCAGTAACATATGGTGTACATCATAAATAAGATTTCTACCATAAAGTCATGTAAAATGTCCAAGAAACTCTATGTACCAAATTTGATGTTTGACATTGTAGGGTTAAAACACACTTCCACTTTTTTTCTCCACATCCCTCTACTTTCTTATTTTCCTCAAATTCCTGTCTGACTCTGTCAACCTGAACAATTTGAACTATTAGATGCAATAAAATTAATCTTGTGCAGCCGTGTACTTGAAAAGGCATTGGTTGCACAATCCATGCAAATTTTTTTTGGTTCTTTTGAATATCTTTTAAAAAATAAACTCTACTGTTCAGGTAAAGTCATTGCAACTGTAGAATTCATCCTACCTGTGCAGTCTGGGGGTTGTCCTGTCCATGTCCCATTTGTTGTACAGTGTCGGGTTGTCAGGCCTGATGTTTTGAAGCCCTCCCAACATGCGTAGGCCACTGAGTTGCCGAATGTGATGCCATCACTGAAGACAATTCTGCCGTGTGCTGGTGTTCCAGGATTACCACATGATACCGCTGACAATTGAAAAATACCAATCAAATGTTGATTAACCATTGTGATAATGTCAGTACGAGCAATACTGTTTTCCTATCACTCAATGTTGATCAGCTGTGGGCTGCAATAACAAGATTATCACCCAGTCAGCTGCAAATAACATAAAATGCATCCTTGAGGTAGTGAGGCTGATTAATTACTAAAGGTTGTTGGAGTGATTCCCAGCACTAAGTAGCAGCTGTATAGTGTTACAGTTATGAGCCTCAGGCTACAGGCTACAGCATCAATTATACAGTTGTGTGGTATAGGAAGTACACTCTCGTTCAGCTTTAAGCTTTTATATATCAGAACTTTATAAAAAAATCATTTGGTTATTTTTGGATTCTAAAAGTAGTTACACATATACAACTACAGATGTAAAAATAGAATGCAAGT
This sequence comes from Pseudomugil tenellus, assembly GCA_037177515.1. NCBI lineage: Eukaryota > Metazoa > Chordata > Actinopteri > Atheriniformes > Pseudomugilidae > Pseudomugil > Pseudomugil tenellus. The sequence goes on from JBAMHX010000001.1 coordinate 19,957,150, forward strand.
ACACCCAAGTGATGTCATAACTTAAAGAGCTATGTTTAATATCTGTATAACACTGTCATACTCTCACTTCGCAATTTGCAGTAGTTCTTTAGTTCATGAAGTTTGTGGATATTATTTTATGCAAAGCTCTCTAAAGGTGCTGTGCGTAATAACATTTCAATCAGGCCGAGATCTGAACTTTGACTGGACTATTGACAAACCCTGACTCCTTTCATTTTTTAGGCATCCTGTGCAAGATTTACTGCTGCATTTACGATCCTTGCCCTGTTGCACCAACCTTTGCTTCTACATTTAGGATTTGGAATATATATA
>JBAMHX010000001.1:19957809-19986312 GCA_037177515.1 Pseudomugil tenellus
TATATATAGTTTTCTATTGTCTGCCTATGTATTAGTGTTACATTTTGAGGCTAATGTTTGATAGATAGTGTCTCTGTCAGCTGAAAGATTTGCAAATTTTAAGATTTTTACTCAAACCAAATAGAATTAGAATAACTAGATGTGCAGAAGGGATGTCCAGGGTGCATCACACCTCTTGATCAATGATTGCTGGGACAGGCACCTGCTAGCCACAACCCTTCATTGGAACAAGCGATACAGAAAATGGATGGAGGAAGATTCATATTCAGATATGTTGATAGACTGTGGGACAGAACTGTCATGGGAAGGCAATTAAATGCAGAGAGGAAAGGTCTAAACTAGCAATCCATTGATCTTTAGTTTGCTGGCACAGCACATTAATAGAAGCAGCAGGAATTAGCATCAAGCCACAGCACGTTCACTAATAGGACCATGACAGCTGACAGTCTTTAACAATCAAGCGGCTATTGATGGGGTTCATTAGTTAGAGCCCTTAAGAGCTCAATCCAAGTTAGCAGCTAGCTGTTTTAGTCTGACAGCGTTAGGGGATGTGTTATAGTAGCAGACTGTAGATGTGCATTTGTCTGGAAGTGTGTATATATATTTTTTCGTGTGTTTGTGTCTCAGTGATCGATGCTTCGGCCTCTCTGAATCAGCTTTCAACCACTATTAGCCTAATGAAAAACAACTGTAGACAGACATAAGTAATTAGCATTACACAAACAAAGACATTGGCATGGGGAAAGGGACACACATCACTAATGTGTGTGTGTTTTTTTTTCTGAGTTTTTTTTTTTTTTTTTTTTTTTTATTGGAGACCAAAGGGAAAAATCTAAATATATTTATTCTAAATAGGTTTCTGTTAGTTCTCCTCCTTTTCTAAGCAGTAGTGTTTTTAGACCTGACAATATTTTCTTTTGTACTGAATCAACATGATTTAACAATAGAGTACAGCAATTGACATTTTCAAATGCAACAGATGCAAGCAACCACTGCATATACATATCTCTGTCAGCATGATCAATGACTGTTTTTGCTAATTTAAATCAGTGCAGCCTTTATGCTTTTGAAGTTCTACTTTTAGCACACTGTTGATGTTCTGTGCCACAGTCATGCAATAATATTCAAGTGTACACTGATAGTGTATGACTCACATTCCTAACAGGCCATCAACTATATTAAAACCCATGTCAGAGTACAGTGAAGTTAATGTGTTTTATTTTGTTTGTTGTTTTTTTACCCCCAGCCAGAAAAAAACTTGGGTGGCGATATGAATGGTAATGCAGGCAGCAGTGTTGGATGCCAGTGTCTCTTCAGTACTATGGGGACCCACTTTAATTTCCCCTTAAATCCCATGGGCTTAAAGAATGCCTTTGAAAACTGCTGCTTTATAGGATGCACTTTATTAGCACAGTGCTGTAGATGATCCAGCTCAGTAAGTCAGCAATGACACATTTCAGTCTTTTGTATCTAGGCTTAGTGGGCTACACCTACATAAACACAATTTTTTATCTCCCAATTTGCTCTACAAACTGCTCATTCCACAAAACCCTTACATTATGCTAATTTTTCAGCTGCACTGATCGAACTCGCCTGCACAATGAAGACGCCATGCAATATAATTTAAATGCTTGAGAACACATATTTTATACTTATTTTGTTGTGGTTAATCTAATACATATTCTGTCTCAAAAAATAAATGTATAAGCAACGAGTAAGCCTCAATTACACAATATAAATATAATGCAAATTATGTAGGGTACAGCCTTTGTAATGTGCTTTGAACTATGCTTGATTATGGATGCGTTGATTTATGTGCCAAGGAACCTGATGTTGTTGCTGTGTGCTCTGAAGAAGAGACTAATCTCTTCAACTTTGGGGGCTGAGCAGATTTATACATCCACACAAATACAGGAAAAAAGTTAATATTTCACAAAAACACTATGGTTTTATGCAAAATGTGCACTGGGTTGTTTTACAGTATTGTTCATTTTTACCACAAGGCTTTAAGGAAATCGGTTTGGAACCCATAGATAAAAAGACAGGGGTGACTTGCTATGTCTGAGGTTTTCAAAATAGGCCCTTATAAATCTGCTAAGTTGTCACATCATAGTCTCATGCCTAAAGTAGGTGCAAGCTTTTCATTATAAAAGGATCAATAAAAGAGATTTATAAATAGAACACTGTACACAAATACTGAAATATTGTTTTTTTTTTTTATTTAAACAAGTATTCAGATAATAATGCTACTAAACAGAGTTATGACATATACCAAAAGTGCTCTGTTAGGTGTTAGAGTCGGTTTCTATAGACTTCCTAATGATCTTTCAAGAGCAGGTTTACACAAAGAGCCATCTTTCACTTCTCACCTTGACACACAGGTTGTGTGCCACTCCATGTGCCGTTGTGTAGACAAGTCCTCTCAGCTGAGCCAATCAGATTATATCCTGCCTCGCAGCTAAAGCGCAGGAGAGTCTTGGTCTTGAATTCTTCCCCACCTAATCGGGCACCATGGGGAGGAACCCCAGGGTCTCCGCATATTCCAGTAATTGCACCTACAGCAACATAGCAAACACTGAGTGAAATTATATGAACACACCACTGAAATGACTATGCAGTTACTCTCATGCAGGACAAGACTAATAAAATGCAAATATACATTGAAAACCATTAATCATGCATCATATCACATTTACGGGAGTCTTCCTGCACAAGATGCATCAACTCAGTATTCCTACAAAGAATTTCAATTGGAGTGACATACATATACACATACACACTCTGCCACGCAAACTTTTTAAAACTGTACTTTGCATTCAGGCTATACAAAAATTACTCCAGCATTAAATGCACTGAGCGTGTCACAATTTTAGAAGCTTAAAATCCATCGGTAGGGATTTATGAGTTTAACAGGGTACAGCTCCAAATACAAGGTCTTGCATCTCAATGCTTCAGCTGCTGGATGATTTCTTTCCTGCTGAGTGCTCCATTTTGACGCCAGCAGAGTAAGCTTATTGCATTTCAGCTATTGAAACAGTAGATGCTGAGTTTGTAAATGATCAGTTTTACTGTTGTGGGATCAGTATAAGTCTACTGCAGAGTAGCACTTAAAACTAGAGCTCCTACACCATCTTTTTTCTTGCCTGTTTCTTACACATGAAGGCCAAGCAAAGTACTGTAGAGTCAACATTGGAATAACAGGCACTTAGTCTGGGAAACAGATGACTCTGAAAGCTCATGCCTCAAGTCCTCTGGCAGAATATGTGTGCCCATTCCTGTTCAAACAGACTCACACCTGATGCTGCTGCCTGGGCCAGAATGATCACACCACTCATCTGATATAGGGTGGGTTTGATAAGATTCAAGACAAGATTCTACAGAGAAGTTCCACTCTGACATTTGCTTCACATTAGTCACATGACTTTTGACTGGCTATAAATCCACACCATTTTGATCAGCACCCACTGAGAACTTCCACTGGAAATCAAGTCTCAACTTTAGTTTACATTTATGATTTTCTTTTGCGATTTCAGCAAAAAGGGATTAAGACTGAAATGACTGAAAAACACCATTCTGGCTATTCGACTGTTTTAGAATTGAAATATATCAATAACAGTGTCATATAAAGAGTTTCTCACAGTACAGTACACAGGGGTTTTACTGGAGTTGATTGGAATAATAATAATGTGTAATATCACATAATGGTGTGTGTGTGTGTGTGTGTGTGGGGGGGGGGGGGTTGCTTTTTACAGCAAGGAGATGAGGAAGAAAAGACACCACAATCATGGAGTGGCTTGTTTTTGATAAGCTAGAGGTAGGTAATTACAATCAAGGATATCATCAGCTTGGTGCAGATTTTTCATTTATTAAAATGATGAAGTTATTTGAAATAACACATCCCCTAGGTGTGTTGATAATGACTGGAAGCTGTGGAAAATACTAAATCTAGTCCTGAAAAGCACTCATGTTTAGATTCCAACCTTAATGCAACCGCTCAACCTGCAACAAAATGAACTGAAAGACAAAGACAATCTTTCAGCTAAACCTTTCTAAGCCAACGGTCATCTGCTGCCATAACCTGCAAAGTTGGCATCATACTGTGTTTTCTTGGAAACATCTTCATATCCACTTGCCTTTTAGAAACAGCTCATGTTTGTGACGCTAGATGTAATGAAACTCTTTTTGACAGAAGAAATAGTTTTATTTTTGTCTCACTTACAAAACTAGGCTACTTCATCAGTTGCACAACATATTTACTTTATGCTCTGAGTTTTTGTTTGCTATATGACATGATTTTTGTAGAACAAGAGCCTTGCAAACAAACCTTGGCAACTGTTTACAAGACCTAAATTAAATTTAAATGCTACTTTTGCTAATGTTTTCTTTGTTGACAGTGTCAAGTTGGTTGTTTTATATTCCAAAAAAGCCAACCAACATTAAACATTATGTGGGGAAAATATATAATTCAAATGTTGATATTTTACCAGCAGAAAATCTGTCTTATCAGAGTTTCAGCTTTATCAAATGTTTTGCTTTTACCGGTACAGTAAGGTGGAGTGCCGTTCCAAGAGCCATCCTCCTGACAGTGCCGCGTAGCATTGCCCACAAGTACTTCGCCAGGCAGACAGGAGTACTGCAAAACTGATCCATATGTCCAACTGTGACTTCCAGAAACTACTGCATTAGGTGGTACACCGGGGTCACCGCAGGAAATAGCTATAGAGAGGATGAAAGATTGGAAGAGAGAGTGTGTGTTTAGTGTGTGTGACTGCATACAACTATAAATTCCAGATACATAACTGCATTAAGGGTAGCAGCTGGGTCACTGTGGCAGACAGCTAGAGGGATGGGATGACAGCAAGAGAAAGTAAGGGATTAATGCAGGTGTTTGTTGTGTTTGCTGGTGTGTCAAAGGACACAAACAGCAGAAAGAACAGAAAGACAAAGAAAGATATCTGCATCCAATTTCAGACAAAAGTAAACCAATGATATTATAGCTGGATGGCAGATGTGTCAATGCTCTGATTTGTGCTTATTCTGGCATATCACATTGGATATTTTACCTTGTGAAACCATGAAAAAAATGGAAAAGCACTTGCCAAAAAGGTAGAGGTCACCCATATTGTGAGGATTCTTTTACATATCTGTTTTCACAATTCCTTTCCTAAGACTCTCAAAATGTGATGGAATCTAAGTCAGACCGAGACCCTTTTGCACTAAGATGTAAAAGAAACTCAGTGAGACAGACAAACGGAAAGACAAATGTATGCACACATTTGACCTCCTTTACGAAGGTAATTGCTTGCTTAGCTTACACAGTATGGAGACATAGCAGGGACGTTTGCCATTGCTGAGTTTTAATTGAATTGCCTAAGAGTAAGCACAAACCAATAACGCATATAAAATTAGATTTACCTTGCTTAGAAACCACAGAAAGAATCTTTCCAACTACTCTGTGCTGAAATCTAGTTGAAATCAGACCGTGCTGTCAAAGCAACATACATCAATGAAAAAAAATCTACAATTTTTTTCTTTCAATACTGAAGAAATCTGTTTTATGGTACACAGGTTTCTGGAGGACACAGATATGAAACTGCTCTCAATTTTCTATTTCTGCCAAATGACTTGAACCCTGTTATCTCCCCATACCCCCCCAAATTGCATTACTCTATCCTCTCCTTGCCCCTCAGTCATCACCCCTCTCCCCCAAATTTTCCGATAAGACCTTGTTTCTTGAATGTAACGTTCGATGCACAGACACGAGTGTGTCACCAGTGCCTGCCCCTTCCTCCCTTTTGTTAGATTCTCCACCTCTGCTACTATGTTGCTGTGTCCTCTTTCTGCGCTTCTGTTCACCTCTTTGTGTTTCTCCCTTCATCTGTGAATCAGCCTCCCTCTTTCTTTCTCTCTCTAGTTTAATATCCATGTTTCCCTCAGCCAAGGCAGCTTCCTAACAAGAACATCTATTGCCTTAAGAGACACATGCTCACTTTTTTTCTGTGGACACATGCACACAGTAATGCACAAACCTTTAAGCCTTTTCTTTTCATATGCTCGCCCTTTTTTATGATTACTGTCTTTCTTTTGTTTTTACTTGAAACCTCTCCTTTTCTTTTATTGTCTTGCCCTCTTTGTCCATATCTTGGAGGCTTTTGCTTTTCATGAAAAATATAAAGAAAAATAAATACCATCACCTCTAAAGAGATTTTTATAATTTAGTAGAAATCTAAAAATAAAAAGGCAAATCTTTCTTGTGCTCACAATCTCTTCAGGGTTACCAATAAAACTCCAATGAAAACATATTAGATGATAAGACACTCATCATCCTATATGGGGACGATGGGTGTCTACATATAATATATATAACTGTTGTCCTTGAATTTCATTTGATCAATAATATCTCTTTATTTTCAAATTGGCACAGTTTGAAAAGTCCTTGTTACAATTAAAATATATATTAAACCCATCGTAAGCGTGACATTGCAGTATTAATTATACACGTATTATGAATGATTTATCTATTGATCTCCTGACAAACCTGATTTACCTATATTTATAAATATAAAAACAAATTGATAATTTACTGCCATTTGGATGAATAGATCAAATAGTGTCCTTATTGTCTAGTGTCTGGTTAAAGAAAAACTAGGACTGATTAATTAAAGTTAATATAAAATATAATTTAATATAATATATATAACCAAACACTATGTTTTCACAATAAGCTTCCGTTTTGAAATGTGACATTGAAGTGGTCATTATATCATTATAAAGATTATAAACAACAGAAAATTCCTTCAAAATCAACAGAATGGACTAAGTAATGAAAATAGACACAATTAAGGAAAATTCCTTCATTTTTGTGGCAGGTGTCTGCTGTTAAAAACACGCTCTAAATATGTTCTTCAAAGCCCCTAAAAAACTCCAGTGAGCAATGCAAGATTTCCCTGTTGAAGCAGACCTCAAGTGTTTCCTTTAAGTAGCCAAAACATTCTCATAATGAGGCAGGAGGGGATGCTGAATGGTGCAATTATGTGTAGTACTTTCAACCATACTGCAGCAACATATGAGATGTTTTTTTTCCTTTCAGTTCAACACTTTAAACTAAAATTTGTTTGTCACTTTAGATGAAAACCTCACTTGGGTAGAGTTAGAAAATGATTAGGGTTAGAGCTTAAATACAGTATTTTCACAATGCAACCATCATCTTCATAGACTAGTTACATATAAACTGAGTTGGGTTTATGCATCAGCATCACATGGTTAAGCTAAATAATTTCATTATTCTATTCCACCATCACTTTAAATGGAACCTTACCCTTTCTACAAGCAGTTACATATTTTTTCAACAATAATAGATTGTTTCTGCCTGCATGAACACATTACTCATGGTATTGCTTTGGGGAGAAGGACAGTCATAGTTAGTTTTGGTTGTACACACGTATTTAGTATATAAATGTTTTGAAGTTTATTCTGTCTTACTTCTAAGTTGTCACAGTTTTTTCGGTACGTACCTAGGCAACGAGGGATTGGTCTGTCCCAGAGCCCGTCATGCCGACATGTGAGGAGCGCAGAACCCAGAAGGTAGAAGCCTCGTTTGCAGTGGATTGCAACAGTTACACCATAGCTGAATACTTCAGGGTAACGTAGGCCAGACTGTCGCACACCATTTTCCACATGGCCAGGATCCGAACAGTTCACCACTGTGTGAAAAGCGAAATACATTGTTAGGGTATACTATTCATGTAGAAATCTTTCCTCTCTTTTCCATTGATTAAAATGTAACACAGGAAAATTTTGAAGTAGAAAAAAATATAAATTTGCACAACAGCTGTAGTAGCTCAATAATCATGATACAAGCGCTCATTTATTCAGTAATACCACTATTATAGAAGGTCAGGAAGTGGGCAGTAAATGCAAGTCATGGACACTCATTTTGAGACTGCTAGAGAAAAGTCCTTAAAATGAAACCCCAAATTTTATTTAGCATGGGTCAAAAAAACAATGAGAGCAGAATGAACTCTCAGTATAATGGAGCCAAAATTGACAAAAGTGCCTGCAATGATATAATTGGGCCTTAAACCGCAAATCAAATTTCTTTAAATTCAGATTGTCCTTGTTGCGCTTTTCTGTTGTTCTCTTTTGTCACACTGCTCAGTTTCCTGAAGTTCTTTGTTCACTCCTCCCTCCAAGGACCCTTCATCTCCCTCTTCTCTCTGGGTGATGCCAGTCCAATAGAAGTTGAGTGTGATTTTCCACATGTCACGAGGGAGACTGACAAATTCAAGTCCATGGGGGAGACAGCTATGTGCGTGTGTGTGCATGTGTGTTTTGGCGCCCTATGGGAATGAAGAAAGTTTCGCTCTCATAATTGACAGCTGCTGCTGTGAGGAAGGAAAGGAGGGAAACAGGGAGTAAGACAGAAAATCAGGGAAAATGGTGAAAGCAAGCAAGAAAGAATGAATGTCTTCAACAAGAAACTTATGCTTGCAGCCATGTGAGATCAACTGTGTAAAATGCCCATTGAGTGTGTTTGTTTTAGTGTATAATAACTGTAATGCGACCAGAGTTTGCAAGAGGTGTGTAGTGTAAAAACATTCATGGGTAACAGAGGATAAGAAATCTCTCTGGATGTTCACCCAGCTGTGTTTGCATGTATGTATGAATTTGTTAAATTCTTTTGAGGGTGATAGACACACTACACTGATCTAACTGTAGCTGCTAGATCAGCCCACTGGTAAGCAAATTTGCATAATCTACAATGTATTACTGATGTATTTACTGATGTTTTTGTAAGAAAATCTATTCAGAAATTGCTGAACACATTCAAAATTATTAAGCTGTAAAGATATCTGTATAACTGTAAAAAACCTGTATTCACAATTGCATCTCATTCTAACTATCAGTATTGGAACTAGAGGGCAAAGCTATGCTGTGTTATCCTACATATTTTACTCTGAAGAATCCAGTGTTTGCTAGGATGTGCAGTGTCTGGAACTCTGTTTAAACAGATGTGATTGTGACCTTTGCAGACAGGTAGGGGGCTGCTCCACTGTCCATTGAGTCGGCACTGAGCACGAGCATTTCCGCTGAGGATGTAACCTTTATTGCAGGTGAAGTTGACTACGTCGTTGAGGTTAAACTCGCTGCCATTGGTTCGCCCATTGGCTGGGTTTCCTGGGTGACCACATGTAATTGCTGAGGAAGTGCGAAATGGACAAAAGAGAAAAAAGGAAAAGAAAGACAGAAAGCAAGAAAGCAAGAAAGCAAGAAAGAAAGAAAGAAAGAAAGAAAAAAATAAATTGGGGTTATTGGCAGCATTTTTCCACTTGACAATTTTCATAATTGGAGAAACGAATGTTATTTTCTTCTATGATTTCCTTTCATCTTCTGTCTTTCCAAGAGAAAAAAGGGTTTTAGCTTCACATATTTAGGAAAAAATAAAACCACCTAACCCTAAAAAGAAATCATGATGAAGCTGTGATGTATACTCACGGACACAGACAGGTGTTGTTCCAGACCACCGATGATCTTGTTGACAGATCCTGACTGATGTACCGATTAGGCGATATCCTAACATGCACTGGTACACCACTGTGTCACGGTAACTGGAGCCATCTCCACTAATGTGGCCATTGACTATAGGATCTGGAGAGTCACAGTGACCAGCTAAAAGAAAGAAAACAACAAACAGTGCAAAACAAAAAAACAAACCTTAAATTTACACATCCGTTTTTTTCCTATTGAAGTTTTTACTTTAAAACCTTTTAAAGCTTTATATTAGCTCATTATGTCATCAGTGATTATGCAAATTGTTCAAAAACGTCAGTCCTGAACATACAAATAATACAGATGCATAAAAGGTCTTGTAAAATTTATCATTGTAACAATTTTCTTGTCCTGCAAGTGAGCTCACAGAATCATATTTTCTCATCTTTTCTTTTTGCTCATTGAAAGCTGATATGTGGAGAATGAGCCAGTGGTTTATAATAGTACTTCAATTACAAAGTGATCAGTCACCAATGGGACTGAATTTTAATCTTCCATTAAATTTTCTGTGCATCACAAACTCACTGACAGGAGTCTGTTTTTGCACTTAGCTGTCGTCTAAAATGATTCTATGTATATTTTAAAATACTAATTCTAAAAATATTTAAAACAGACTATTTTAAAAATACTTATGATTGTACTAATATTTTTACCACATTTGCCCCTTTCTAACTCTGTATATAAAAAAAGTTCTGAGTATCATGTACAAAAATATATCTGTCCACTGAAGATATATGCATAAATAAAACTATATCACACCATGACATATTCTGATTATTTGGGACAGAAATGTATTCACTGGACTGCAGCTATAGCAGCTTTCAAGCAATCGCAATATGATCTTTTTGCCAGTGTTAGGGAGTGATAAGGATATGAAACTATCAAAGAGTGGAGAGCGGTGCAAAACCTAAATGCAGGTTTAAGTGGTGGAAAGCAGAATGCAAATAATGGCAATTTATTTCAACAGAAGAGCAACTCCACTAAAGATAACTAAAGAACAAGAAGCTCTACAACTAATTGAGAAAATAAACACAAGGTTTAATGACACAATAAAGTGGAAACCAGACGACTAAAATGAAGTATACACACAGAGAAGACGAGACACAGGTAAAATAAATGAGAAAACCAACCCGGCGTTAAAAAAAATACGAAAAAAAGGTCAGAACCAAAAAGCAACATAAAGGTAAACACAAACCAAAAGCATGAACTGTGACTAGTGACAACAAACTAAAAAGCTTGGAAATAGGAATAGGAATTCACACTTAAGAAAATTGTTGTGGAGTGGCATAAAAAATGGAAATGAAGAGATTGGAGGAAGCTGTGGTGCTTTTGTCATGTTCTATGAGAAAAGGCTGGATTACATTTCCTTTGCTGTCTGTGTCAAAGTATATAATTGCAATTCACACAATATATTCAAATGTACGTTTTACATTGCAGTAATGGGACCAATGTGTCTAAAGAGTAAAATAAAAGTGGAGTCAACATAGGTATAAGATGTATACAGCAACATTTTACAGTTTGGGAACTCGTGGTCAAATTGTAGTAGCTTTTTTAAAATAGTTTTCATTCAAATATTACAAAGAATATATATATATATATATATTTTCATTAGTCAGAATTGTTTAATAGCAAGAAAACAAAAAAAGGTACACTATAAAAGCAGACCCTTGCAGGGTTGCACAGCGTGACTGTAAAGCAACGCAAGTAAAACTACATTTAAACTGATTCCCAAATTTCATTGTCTCTTTAAGAACAGTGTCAGAGCTTGGTCTGCATTGCTGGCAGCAAGTCAGATTTTTTTCAAGTGAGAGTTGGACTCTGCAAGACTGCCCTATAACACTGATTCTGTTCATAACCTACAATTACAGGACTTCTAGGCACAGCCGAGGTTTTGAGGAGATCTGGTTTGGTGACCTCAGGATCGGGTCTCTGGTTTTTGCAAATGATGTGGTTCTGTTGGCTTCATCTGGTCGTGATCTGCAGCTCTGGCCTGAGCGATTCATAGCTGAGGGTAAAAGTGGCTGGAAAGAGAATCAACACTTCCAAATCTGAGACCATGGTCCTCAGTCGGAAACTGGTGGAGGGCTGCCACTGGGTCAGGAATGAGGTTCTACCCCAAGTGGAGGAGTTCAAGTATCTCAGGATCTTGTTCATGAGTGAGAGTAGGATGAAGCGTAAGATTGACATTCAGATCAGTCCGGCGTCTGCAGTAATAACGACTCTGCACCTCTGTCTGTCGTGATGAAGAAACTGAGCCAGAAAATGAACCTCTCGTTTTACAAGTCGAAGATTGCTCCTACCCTCACCTATGGTCACAGGCTATTTGTAGAGACTGAAAGAACGAGATTGCAAATACAAGTGGTCGAAATTAGTTTCTTCCTTAGGGCTCTCGCTTAGAAATCGGGTGAAAAGCTCAGTCATCTGGTAGGGACTCAGAGTAGAGCCGTTGCTTCTCCACATCGAGAGGAAGCAGATGAGGCATCTGGTTAAGATGCCTCCTGGACACCTCCCTGGTGAGGTGTTCCGGGCATATTTCTGTGGGAGGAGACATCGGTAGAGACCCAGGACACGCTGGAGAGACGATATAGTTCAGCTGGCTTGAGGTCCTGCACAGTGAGCTGGCAAAAGTGTCTGGGGAGAAGGAAGTCTGGGCCTTTCTCCTCCCACACCCCGACTCCGGATAAGCGAGGGAGAATGAATGAACCAAATTTCTGATAACTTTTCGGTTATGTGTAAAAATAGATTCGATTTATTCTCCACAAATCCTGGAAGAAAAGTACCGGTACATAAATATTACTTATAGTGTTAAACTGTTGCTACCCAATGGTGGTACTTAGATCAACCAGTATTGTATCAAATTGAACAATTAAATGTAGAAGTTGGATTCCACAACAGGAGAATGATCCAAAAAAAAAAAAAAAAAAAAAATTAAAAGACAACATCCAGAATATACAGCCCCAAGATTACAAGCTGAAGTTTTTGCAAAGGCCCTCACAAGCCTAAACATTTTCTAAACACTGTCGAAAGACTTCCAAATTCCAGTGTAAGCACCTAGATAATAGAACTAAAATCTTTTTGCAGCAACAAAGTGTGAAAATACCCCAAATAAGAATTGAAAGACTTTCAGCTGGCAACAAGAAGCATTTATTATAATGCTTTAAGTAGAGTTTAAAATACATCCAATCTGAGTGTCAGTAGTAAGCACTAATCAGGTTGGATTAAACAGAAATGCAAAAAAACGATTTAAGAGATTATTAATATATGATGAGAATGGTCCAGGTCTTTCATATTGCTCTGACAGCTTACCAGATTCCCTTCTCCTCTATATTCAATAATTCACACCATTCAGTCTATGGGATATATTTTCATTATTTATCACCCTGTTCACTTTTATGCCAAAATGACTTAGTACAGACCACAACACAATGTACATTCTATCATATCTAATAGCACTTACCCAGACATCTTGTTTCTGCACCACTCCACAATCCATTGGCTCCACATTCCCTCACATGTGACCCCACCAGTGTGTAGCCATGGTTACACATAAAGATTGCAGTTGCTCCAAATGTAGTCAATGTCCCCATTTTGGTACCAAAAGGTGGCGACGGAAGTTCTCCACAGGAGATGACTAAACAAAAGAGTTAGAATATTGTAACAAAAAAGAAAAAGGATGAGGTGTTGGGTGTTGCTACTTTTAAGGGTGGATCTGTTGGAGAAGGGCTCATAATGTCATGTTAAAAAAGAATTTAAATATTTAAATATCCTTATGAACACTGTTTTAAAGTCACTGGTCAACTTGAAGAATACAGTGGTCGCTTCTGTTACACGGTTCCCTGCTGTATTTAAATCAGCAACAATATTGGATAAAGAAATTCCCAGACAAAATAATTAAATGAAACTGTAGTCTGACAGATTTAAATTCTTAATGATATATCAAACTTTTTTTAAGTGTACACACTGCTTTTTTACATTGGCATACCATATATCATGCAATATTAAGAAATTCTTTATCAGAAAGTTTTCAAAGCCACAATTTCTCTCTTAACATTTCCTTATGAAATAAGCTGCAAAAGTACATTGCGGAGTAGCTCTATGTTTGAAAAGACAGTATTTCACCACTTCTGACATATACCCTACATTTTGGAAACCTGGGCTGCATTCTGCTTAAAACAGCGTAGTCCCAAGATAATGTGCAGCAGTTAATATCCTGGGGCGCTTGGAAACACATATACCACTGTTAACTCATCAAAAAGAAGCAGTAGTGAGGGAAATGGATAAACACATGCACTTATTCTCTCTAAAATAGAAAGCACTCCCCTCTCAGACTGTCCCTTCTCTATTATCAGAATTATTCAACATGGGCCATGACTCTATCAAACCTACTACTGCCTTAGATCAACAACGGCTTACTCCATTTGTTCCCTGGTGTTCCCAGGCGAAGAAACTGCAATGCATTTTTATTTCTTTGTTAATACTTTTCTGTGCTGGATCATATTGTTGTGCCAATTTTTGCATGTGTGTGCATATTTCTTTATTTTAATCTATTTTCTTAAAAGCCTGGCTTTTCATGAGCATGAACATTGTTGACTGAGATCTTTATTTGTCCACTACTGAGCACAAAACTCTTACAGTTAAATTTTGCATTTGATTTGCATTTGTATATAGATTAGACATATAAGTCCCAACGCTGTTTATCACATCCTAGATACATCCTCATGGATAAACACACAAGGATATTTAAGTTTTATCTTCGTGAGGTGATGAGATGATTCTGAGAAAAAATAAATTTCAATGTAGCATCTCAAAATAGCATTAAGCCCTTATTTTACTGAAGAGTCCCAGTAGTGTTGATGAATGTAGGAAAACTTACTCTTGCATGTAGCAGGGTCATCTGACCCCTCCCACGTGCCATTAGCAAGACAGCGAAGAGTCCGATGCCCAACACCCAAATAGTACCCTGTTGAGCACTCCAGCATCAGCATAGAACCAAACTCTCCTAGCCTACCAGAGAGCAGGTGGTAGGCCATGTGATCGGACAAGATGCCTTCTATGCTGGAGCAGTGCACCGCTGGGAAAAAAAGAAGAAAACAATTGCATAAAACAGCAATAATAAAAATGTTTTGCTTACTTATATATCTTATTTGATGATAACGTGTGATCCAATATAAGTCCAAAGTAAAGATGCACTCTATATCAAGTAAGTTTTATAATTTTTGATTTAGTCATACAGTGTGAATATATGTTTTGAAGCAAAGATAATAATTTTCTATATTACTGTATAATGACAGTATAATTGTGCCAGAAGTCACAATATACTTTCTTGTTAATTCTAAATGTGTGTGAATGTTTTTATGTGTCCATTGTGTGTGTTTGTGGGATTATGTCACTATAACTACAATGTATAGATGTGTGCATGCATTTATGGTGTCTGTTTGCCTGTCTGTCTTTTTATTTTGGAATAAATGAATACAATAAATTTCCATAAAAAAAGTTGCAACCAATTCAAAAATCCCCATTTGATCTGAAGATATGTCATTTAGTGGCTAGCCAAATAGCAGAGACAAAGCATGTCATAACGTTCAGGTCAGAGTGCGGCTGTTAAGCCTCCATATCTTTACTGAGTTAAGTTGAGGTGCTACCTCCACATTCTAAATCCGATGCAAGGATAGGACCTGTATGGATGTTCCAGGCATTTCCTCAAAATCCTACACTAAACTAGTTTCTTACCTAAATACACATTTCCATGTATAACATGAAAAAGTATTACTAAAACAAATCTCTTGTTTGCTATTTTTCTCCTCAGTTTTCTGGTGCACAGGGTAAGCTTTGTCAATTCCATAACTTTCTGAAGGTCTCAACATCCTGGCTGACATTTTAACCCTTGGGGTACTTTTGGAAACTGAATACTGTATGTACCTTTTGTTTATTCAGGTCAATATCTTGTTCAGTTTTAGGAACATAGAGATTTACATCAAACAAATGCACTTGCAATTAAGTCCTTTTCTTTCACAGATCAATCATTGCTAAAAAAAAAAAAAAAAAAAAAAAACTTACGCAGGCATCTGGTAAGTGAGCCAGCATTACTCCAGCTGCCATCCTCCAAACACACAGCTGTCATTGGAACAGCAGGGTCAAGGTGGTAGCCATGGTTACATTGGTAAGTAACTTGGCTTCCAACAGTATATTGAGAAGCAAGGAAGCTGCCATTGCCAGGTGACACAGGTATTCCACATGAGATAGCTGCCACATTTCAAAGAGAGAAATGTTACAGAGAGCAAAAATAATAAAGCATTTTTAGTGACCAGTTAGATGATAACTGGAAGGCGGGTATTACCTTGACAAAAAGGTGTAGGAGTGTCCCACTGGTACAGCCCATTGGAATTAAGCCTGCAGGTGGCATTGCTTGATCCTACCAGGCGGTAGCCATGATTACAAAAGAACTGAAGTCTACTACCTGGATAAAGTTTGGTTCGATTGACCACACCTCCATTCAATGGAAGATCATTAATGCTGCAATAAGCAGCTGGAAACAGAGAAAACACAGAACAAACAAAATAAAATAATAGTTTTACATCCGTGCACATGAAAGTTGACTGATTACTAATCGTAAGTTGTGTTAGCTTACAATGATTTATAAATTTGAAACACAAACAGAAAAAAGTTATAATGATTTCAAGGCTTTCCAAACAATGTTTTTGACCTATATTCTCAGAATTTATGAATACAGAAGGTATCAGTGGACATCACTGTGTGTCAATTGGTTCTTCCTTCGAGCCAAATTCAACACCACTGCTTATTTACCCACTGCTCCTCTCTGTTATCACTACACATTTGCTGAACAGTATTCCCAATCCACTCGGGATCACAAAATTAATTTTCATTAACCTTTCTTTTTAAGAATTACGTTGTCTTTCGCTCTCCTGAACCCGCTTATCCTCGCCGTCTTAATAATTGTGTTCTGTCTGAACTGCTATATATACATATTTTTGCAAAGCAATTCAAACTTGCTCAACTAGTGCTTAAAGTTCAGTAAAGAGATGCAAGTTAATTCCTTCCTCCTTGACTTTAATGAAGGGACATGAACTACCTGGGATGAGCTTTTCTGTCAGATCATTCTTTATGAGAAAGAGATCATTCATTGAACAACATTCAATATAACATAGGGTTTTGGGGTGTGGGCGGCTTGTGACTAATTTATTAAATTTCTGTTGCTTCTTTTCTATTTTGAAGTCACCAGTGATGATGAAGTAATATTATGGATAAGAAATTATTACTGCAAGATGATATTCTGTATAAAATATGGCCTCGGGGGTACAAAATGAAAAGAATGTATTAGGTAATTCTTTTATTGGACAGTTTTTGAACAGTTTCTGATTCCTAACTACAGACTCAAACTGGCTTATTTCTGGTTGGATTTTAATTGCAGTGTGGCCATCCACTTGTAAGCCTTGAAGAATTTCTCCTAATGGTTTGATTTAAACCAATTACATTTTTTTCAAAAATGTCAGAACAAGTGCTAAGAACAGACAATAGAAGAGGATTTGACTGTAGACTTAATGCTGCGGGTGCAGTTCATTGAACAAATCTGCTGTATTTGCTACAACTGAAGGAATAGCTATAAAACATATTTGGTGTGGTTTGCAGGACAGCAAGGGATTATCACTCCTCCCTCTATGTGCACTGCTTCTGACTAAAATCAGAACTCATTTGTTTTATTAGAAACACCTTAGCCCTCATATTTCCAAACTATAGAGGAAAATTTGAACGCAACTACTTGGACATTGTCCTACCACTACATGTATATTATATAATATATATGCTAGTCTCACAAAAACGGTTTTCATAGACCATTGTGCAAATGATACTTGAAAAAATAAATGACCCATGTGAAGCAATACATGTTGAGATAAATTCCAGTGACACTACTGCCATTAATTATAATTAGGACAGTCTGGTCTGAAAACCAAGTTAGGTCAAGGAAAATAATCAAATAAAAAGAAAAAAATGCAGAATTTAGATGCTAACCATGAAATGCACAAAATTAATGAACATCAGAGGATAAATAAATGTCACACTGTTATGGACAATAGCATGCACCTAAATGAAGGATGTACAGAATAACAAAGAACCAGTGATCAATTTCATTTCAATCTGGTGAGAGAAACCTCAAAGTTGATCTCATATCAAAGTAATTAGCATACATTAAGAGTGAAAACTGTATTAAATGTACATGTTTAAGTATAAAGCACAACAGATGATTACCATTGTATGGTGGGTAAAAAAATCAAATATGAATTTCTGCTGTCTGTCTGCTGTCATGATTTTACTTCACAATGGGAAACAGATGATAATGACTTGAGGCCATAGTAGCAATATGAAAAAGATGGAAAAAGAGACATGCTCTTCTTTTTTTTCCTTTTACAAACTAAATAGCCTGTATACTGGCCTTGTTACTAACTCATTTCATCGAAAATTCTCACACAACACCATGGTGTTGGCAAGAAGCTACTGATGCAATTCCCTCAATTTGACACCAATGAATAGATTGGAGCTATTAATTCTCTTTTGTGTGTAAGCTGCCTGACACATTTAAAAGAATGTTTTCTAAATGATCATCACTCACCCACCCATTGATGCATTATTTTCCTGAGAATAAAGGCATTAGGGATCATTATTCATGCCAGTAGCATAAATTAGTAGTCTTTTTTACTAAGCAGGTTGCATACATTGTTTTGTGTGTAAGCAGAGATAAAACAGAGGTGACAGTTGTCAGTCATCCTGATGAAATCTGAAATCTAAAATCTTTGCCTTGAAAATTCAAAGCTTTCTCTTTGACATGCAAGTAATGCATACTGTCATTTCCCTTTAATCAAGTCATAAAATCGGTCACCCAAATGAGCAAAACTGAAGCATATCTTTATGAAATGCTGCTTCAAAGCTATAGCTGTACTAAAGATGCAGTCCACAGAGTTGTGAAATAGCTCTAATTTGAATCTTCTGCAAGTGTAATATGGCAAAAAGGATAAACAAATCAGGTTAGATATTAGATGTACCTGAGAACCGCAACTTGAATCCCCTCTTGTTGGTTGCGTGGTCAGTGGACCACCGCAGATAAAGCTGGTTTGTTTTAGATGTGAAGTTCAGCTGAGATGAGTGGTTACCACTCAGAGCAACAAGCAAAGGGCTTTGTCCCGAGGACCCTGGTGAAACAAATCCAGTTATTCTGAGATACTGTACACACATAATTTTTTATTGTACATGCTCGTGCATGTGATTTTGCAATTTTCGGCAGCTTGTGTGTCTAACATGAAACATGGTTATAAAAGGGAAACAGGGAAAGGGAAACAACTCCATCTACAACAGCCAGCTGCCTACAAAACAACAGGGACATTGCTTTTGGTAACATCAAATGCTCACATTTATGCTCACATGGCTTGTCAGATTTGGACAGATCACTTTTTTTTTTTTTTTTTTACTAAAGCCTATGTCATCGATTTTTGATTTGTTCTAATGCATGCTGGTTTTCAGACCAGACTGCGTGTCAACTGGACAAAACTACTTGTTATGATGTGAATTTAATCAAATACGTCATTTATTATGGTTCGTGTAATGTGTGGGTTAAAACAAATCAATAAAGAAGGTTAATGTTGCAATCAACAGTCACATGCAATTCAATTTTAGTCTTTAATATTCAATACTACAGAACTAACATTGAGGACCTAAGGGGGTAAATTACCCAAACTGTAAATACAAATTTAGAGTTGTGTATGAGGTTTGACACTTTTCATAAACAAACATGAATTCAAGCTGTGTCCTCTCTGCGTGTGTTAATGTGAATTAATGTGAGTACAGCAGAGATAAGATCAGTTTGTACCATCAAAGATCTCTAGTTCATCAAACTGCTTCTCACTATGGAACATCTCCACATAGATATTGATGTTATAACCTGTGAAACAAGACAAAATAATTCAGTTGTATGTATGTACAAATATAATGTAATATAAAAACAAAAAGCTCTTCCACAGCAAAATTCAGAAGGATCCACACAAATAAACATGTATTTATTTAAGTTGTAGACTGGCAGAGCAAATGAACATACATACTGGTCATCCTTGGCAAGCACTGCTTTCATCTGTTTACGGTGTATATACTGCAGTGTTTGTACAGAGTCAGAGAAATAATAAGACTCTCAAGGATACATGATAAACACTAAAAATATGCAAATACAAATGTATGTAAACATACTTTTTCCACTTTGTATCTACTGGAGAATTTGAAAAAATATGTCCTGAAATTTTACATGAAACATGGAGAACGTGGTTCTAAATATTCTTATGTATTAATGTAAGTATTCAGTTTTACTGCAATGTGTGTGTGAGGTATTTTAATTGTTCTTCATCACCTTGGTTACTATAATTTTTACCAATAATGTTCAGCAAATAAAGCAAAAGTTGTTTTTTTTTTTAATTAACCTCTTTGTTTCTTAGAATGGGCTACTTTAGATAAACTAACACAACCAGATCTAAAAATCAGAAATACATGTTTATATAGGCAGCACATACCATGGTTCCAGCACAAATCATAAGCAGAGTATTGTTGAACATACAAATACAGTTGCATGTTATACCTGGAATCATACGTAGCAGCCAGGAGCATGTCTGACTGTTAGGATAGTTGCCAGGAAAGCCGGGGCTTAATATGACTCCAGACGATGAGAAACGCTCCTCATTGGCTGGACACTGGGCTGAAAGTGTAACAAATGAAAAGCCGGAAGCGTTACGGAAAATGAGCGGAAAAATAAACATAGGTTTTACTAAGTTTATATTGTGAGGTTGGAGTGGAATAACCCAACTTGTATAATGGAGAAGCATTTCTTTCCCACATTGAGGACCTTTGCACTTCATATTTTTTCAGTGATAAGTGACTTTTCCCATTTGTGTCACAGACTCCCATTACTACATTCATGCAAAGTTACTGTATAATGATAAGCTATAGCGATATTTTAATTATTGCTAATTCCAAAATGTAGGAAATATGTAACTTATACAGCTCACTTGCACTGAAAACTGCTTGAGATGTATGTTAGATGTCCTTGGAATGTGAAATAAAAAATGGAGTCTGAAGCCTGCTTGCATATATATGGTTTCGTAAATGTGTCCATTTATTAGCTTTAGGCACAGGAGAGACAGTATCCAGTAACAGGATTTAATACAAAAGCTCTAAAGTAGTTTGGTGGAGCACCTCCATTTCTGTTTCCATCTGTTCTTAAAGAGTGCTGCCGTCTCTGCCCCCCTTCTGCTTTTATTAGAAATGAAATTCTATTCATCCCACATGATGGTAAAGGCTAACATTCAACTGTAAAAGGAAATAAAATAAATTTTCTTAATAAAAAAGAAAAAGAGCAATGCAAATCAATAATAACTTTTCTCATGGACTCCAGAAGCCAACACTCTTTATTTACTGCGTTCCTGAAGTCCTTCAAATGTTAAAATTAAACATCGAACCTTATATTGAACCTCATGTTCAATATTTGAATCCAAAAAGCAAATAAACTATAAAGCGTTAGTTTTCAAGTTAAACTCAGCAATAATAAAAATAAAAGTAAATAATCAATGGACACACTTTTCTACAGGGGTAGAGGACAAAAATTGTCTCCTGTAGATGTGAATGTTGAGGCTGCCTGTATGGATCATTGAGTTTTCTTTGGTCAATAATTTTTGTTGTTTTCTTTGTTTGTGCTTTGCGGCATTTCTTTTAATTTTTGATTGAGGTTTTGTCAATTCTCTTGCTCCTTTAGATTTTTCTAATTTTTGGTAAAGTTTTATGTACTCTTGCTTTTTTTTTTAGCTCGGCGATGTGATGATTTTTTATGCTTGATATTCTGTCCTCAGTTTCACATGCTGCTTGTAATCCATTTAGCTTCAGTGTGTGTACATCACCTTGACGCTCTCTCTCTTCTTTGCTTGTTTATCTTTCCTGGATCCTCTTGTCATGCCAGCAGCTGCACTAATTCTGTTGGTGTTACTCTCCATTCAAGTTTCTGTTTGTTTTCCTTTCATCCTGCATTGTTTGTGAGCTGCTGTCTTTTGGACACTTGCCATTTGCCTTGCTTTTAGTTTTCTTTTCTTGTTTTAACACACCAGAGTTTCTGATATTCCTAAATAATTGTAATTGGATCAGCAGTTGAGCTTACCTTGACATTTAGGAGGTGGGGCTTCGAAGAACAAATGGGAATTTAGTTTGCACATAAGCTCCGCTTTTCCAATCAATGTGTATCCAGGTAAACAGCGATATTTCACAATGTCACCTAAAAAGAAGAAAATAAAAAAGATTTAAAGTCATCATTATACATTTATCACTTTGTCACAGTGCCTTTAGCTGACAAAGCCAAAAATGTGCATGTATATGAATGATGTGCCGAAAAATGATAAAAATGCCAGACCTTCAAATGCACGGATTTTTTTTTTTATTTGAACTTTTATTTCCTGCAGCTTCACATCAAGAAGGCCGCTTGATGAGTTTTCACTGGGAAAGGTTTTGATCAGTGGTCCTTCTGTCTAGAGTTTGCATGTTTTTCCTGCATGTATGAGTAGGTTGTCTCCTGGTGCTGGTTTCCTCCCACATACACAGTTAATTGGTCAGTCTAAATTCTCCCTAGGGAGTGAGAGTTCTTGGTTGTTTGTCGCTTTGTGTTGGCCCTGCAATAGACTGGCAATCCAGGTGTACCCCACTAATCACTGGGATAATTTCCATCTTCCCTGGAACTAAACTGCAATGTGCAGTACAGAAAATAGATGGATGGACAAACATACAATCCTGAAAACCTCTGAACCTTTGTGGAAAATTTAAGGGCATTAGCAAGAGTGATAATGTAGAAAAGACAGTTATTACATATTTTAAAAAATGGATATAGTTATTTTCGTCTACTATCAGCCTACTATCACCGTAAGAACATATCAAGTATAAAGATCTGATGTCACAGCAGGACCTGGAAAAACTAGTCCATGCTTTTATCTTTAGTCGGCTTGATTACTGTAACAGTTTCTTTACGGGTCTTCCTAACAAATCAATTAGACACCTGCAGCTAATCCTCTGCTGCTAGACTCTTCACCAAGACCAAGAAGTGGCCCACATCAGTCCAGTTCTGAGGTCTTTACACTGGCTGCCTGTCCATCAGTGGATATACTTTAAATTTCTGTTACTGGTTTGTAAAGCTTTGAATGGTGTGGTCCAAAATACATCAGCGACCTCTTGACCCAGTATGAACCTACCAGAACCCTCAGGTCATCTGGATCTGGTCTTTTATCAGTTCCCAGAGGCAGAAGGAGACATGGAGAAGCTACATTAAGCTTCTATGCACCACATGTCTGGAACAAACTCCCAGAAAGCCTCAGATTAGCTGAAACACTCAGTTTATTTACATCAGGATTAAAGACCCTCTTTTTCTCAGCTGCATTTCAATAATTAAAAAAAAATATATATTACCTTAAGCTTTTATGTTTTGTAATATTAAATTAATCATGATTTTAATAATTTTTAATCATTATTATTTGTTAGGAGCTGCATGGTGGCGAGGTAGTTAGCACTGCAGCCTCACAGCAAGCAGGTTGCAGGTTCGAGCCCCGGCTCGGGCGGTGGCCTATCTGTGTGGAGTTTGCATGTTCTCCCCGTGTTAGCGTGGGTTCTCACCGGGTACTCCGGCCTCCTCCCACAGTCCAAAGACATGCACTTTGGGGATAGGCTGATTGGAGACTCTAAATTGCCCATAGGTGTGAGTGTGTGTGTGCATGGTTGTTTGTCTATATTTGTGGCCCTGTGATGGGCTGGCGACCTGTCCAGGGTGTACCCTGCCTCTCGCCCTGTGTAGCTGGGATTGGCTCCAGCCACCCCGCGACCCCGTTCGCGGTAGAAAATGGATGGATATTATCTTTTTTACCTACATGATTTTAATCATTTTTAATTGTAATTTTCTTTTTATTTCTTTCTTCCTATATTGTTTTACTGCTCTGTAAAGCACTTCGAATCACCCTGTGTTGAATTGTGCTATACAAATAAATTTGCCTTGCCTCACTCTGTCTTAGTTTAATCAAAACTAAGAAAACCGCCACAGAAGCTTATCTTTGAAGTTCTCTTTAGATCTCTACATTATGTTTGGTTTATTATCGAAATGACTGATGTTGAAAAACAGAGAAAAATAATCTTTATTTTCTTTTGAGGAAGACTGTGGATGTTAACGCTGTTGTCAGCTGTTTATCTGATTACATAGAAATGATCTTTTGGAAAAGTAGGAAGAATATGAGCAACAACTCCAATAACCGAAAACTCTGTAAATGTTATTTCTTCAAAATTCACTTCAGGATAAAACTTTTCATTCTGAGATTTTATTTTTGATGGGGTTTATGTTACCTCGTAACTTTGATAGGTACAGTTTGGAAAAGTTCCAATCTTAAAAGCAGCTGAGGTCTACCACCTGCTAGAGAGATGCAAAGCATGTTTCAAAGTTAGCAGTTGAGATGTACCATGCCTCACAGCAAGGGGCGAAAAGCTTCAAGTTGTTGAACAGAACAAACGAGAACATTTAACGTTGCCCTGAGCTTGCTTAAAGATGATATAACTGGATACAAGATCAATCACAAAACTGGTTCAGTCTCTAGTCCTATCACACATTTCAATGCCATGACTGAATCCAAAATAAACAGTTTCACACTTTTTTTTAAAAAAAAAAATGAAAGCAAGATCTGTGAAGATACCACAAAGCTGACACCAGCACAGATTCACAAACATGGAACTGCTAACATGGAGGGACAACCAAAATAAACTGCTCCCATGTTGCTAAAGTAATAGCAGATATAAAATATAAAACCTTCCAGTTAAAACTTAAGCCCAACATACTTCTCCTAAATCTGACTAAATGTGGGAGGGTTCAAAAGGAAGTTGTTTTGACATCTGGGTAAAATATCTATTGGAGATTTGTATTTCTTGCAGAAGTAAATTCACTCCAAACCTTAATCAGAGGTTTAGGATCCATGCACACCATGTTGGAAACAATTTGGTGCCCATATACTTTTAACTATACTGGAACTATTGCTCTTCCAACCTGTACATCTTTACTCTGATAGAAACACTTTTAACTTAAACTAATTTAAACTAAATCATTTAAACAAGATTATATAAATTCTCAGGCATTCCATAATCATGAACTCCATGTTAGCTACAGTGCATGTGGTAATAAGAATTGTCAAACCAGATGTTTAACACTTTTATTATTTCTATATTCAAAGCTTAGTTTAACACAATACTAAAATTAAAAACAAACAAAAAAGCCTTTGGGGTACAATAAGCAGTTGGCAACTAAAATTATATAGTTCATTCATCTCAAAAGGAAGGACCCACACTTTTCACAAATAATGCTGTCCCACTCACATATGGAATACAGTTTAAAATCTAAAAAGTATGTAAATGAACTTCCTACCTCACAAGATAAAAGATTTTTTGTAAATATAATGAAAACAGGAAAAAAATATTGTAAATATACTGCAAACACACTTTGGAAAGCTTTTGTTTTGTTTCAATACTGGAAGCAGTTGTTTACTCCTGTTTATTTGGACACATCCTTATCATGCCCCTTATAAAAAAAGGCAACTAAAATTCAAGACAGTTATGTTTTTTTAAGTTGGTGCATCTGCTAGTACACAGAAATACATGATGGCTGCATGTATAGTTTTACAACCACCAAAAACAAATATATCCCAAGGAAGACAAGTAACAACAGCACAGCCGCAGCTTTAATTACATCCACAGTGACAATTCGGAAAGCAAGCCCTTCGGTTTTCTTTCTGGACTGTTGCAAACCTGCGCAGCTACAACCTTCACCAAACTCAGAATTATTGTGCTCATTATCATAAACATGGATTAAAAATATTTTAAAAGACATAAATATTAGAAACTGCATAGTTTTGTCATTTCATTTACCAAAGGAATTGGGTTGCTATATTTTAATCACTAAGCTGCCAAAGGGACAATTTAAATGTTACTAGGTCAGATGTGCTTTAGTGTGTTTCCATCTATGTTTGTGATCATCTATAGCTGTGATTTCTCCATGGTGATGGCTTGCCATATGTTGCTCAGTGATCCTTAGGATCAGTTTGACAACAGCCACAATATCTGTCTTCCATTCTGGACACAAGGGACAATCATCTTGGATGTTGTCATCATCACTTTGCATTCATCACATTCTTTCTTTCTTTCTTTCACTCAGACTGGATATTAGCTTAGCCTTTGTCAGCCCCCCTTTCAGCCGAACTGGTTCCAGCGCTGGTTTGGAGCCAGAGTCAAACTAAGCCCCAGTTCTTTACATTTCAACGGCCTAATCACCGGCTCCTGGTCTTATAGGGGGAGGAGAGGGCTGTGACATCAGATAAACAGGAACTTCCATCTATCTGTTTTATTTTGAAGTGTCATGTTGTGCAAGAAGGTCTCATTACCTGTTGCACTTGAAAGCAAACTTAGAGTTGAATCACCTTGGCAGGATAAACCATTGATGTCTTTGGTTAATGCCTTTCAAACTACTTTGTGAGGACTGTTGTCAGGACACAATAGCCTGCTGTCCAGTTGCAAATGGACTGTGGTAGACAGGGGAAATGAGCTTTCAAGACCTATCCAGAAATGCAATGAGGTCCAGCAGGCTTGATGTTTTTTTCAGTACAGTGAAAGTGGTGCATCATTATTGATGAGTTTTCAGCAGCTGCTTTATCCATTGCAGTTTTGCTGCCATTGTTAACATCTTATCTCCAAAAACATTTATTCAGCTCATTAGATAGGGAGGTATCAGTTTTTTCCCTTTTAAATTACACAGTGGCCCATATTTCATTCCACAAACTGTGAAACTTCTTTTTTCTTTCCTATTTACAGTGAGTTTAGCATCTGTAATGGGGTTCTGCAAGTAAAAACCGCTTGCTTGTGATTCAACGTGTCACCTGAGCAGCCTTGGATTACCCTCCAGCATCTGCTCCCTTAACTGATTATGCCATTCCACTTAGGGTTTTAGGAAGACTTTCTTTCTCAGAGCCAGGATAAATCGTATCACTCAGTACACTGGTGTAGTTCAAGTTTTACTAATTTCCCGTGTTTTAACGAAAGATGGGTGTACAATCTTCCAGTTCACACATTCAGTAATACATATCTCTCTTTAAATAGTCCACTGTGTGTCCTTTGGGTTTTTTTTGGGAGGTAAACATATTATTTTAAACCATCCATACATAAGTGAGGTTTGAGCAAACTGCTAGAGGAGGGCAGCCCACAAATGTCCATGTTATTGTCTCTTAATCTCCTCTTGCAACTTAAAAACTACAGTGCTTGTGCTGGCATGATGTGGGATATAGTCAGAGGTAATAAGAATAACTATTAAGATGCAGGACAGGTGAAACAGTAACATTGTGGAATTTAGACACTTCTTATGAGGAGAATGGAACTAGCAGTAGGATTGCATTATATCTGTGACTCATTTTCCAACTTTAACATTTTTCTCTGTCTATGATGGTATAGTTGCAGCATCCTATACATTATATGGAGGCTTCATGACCCTAAAAAGATGTCCTTATTGTGATGAATGCTAGATTTTTATTGACGGTCAAGAATGATTACTCTGTAATAACAGCAAAATAGTTACATAATGAGGTATGACAAGGTATAATGAACTAGTTTTCATAAAACAATTTCCCTTCATTTTTATGTGAGACAAACATAGAAAACAAATAATTACCCAACTAGACTTTGTGTATCTATTAACTAATCTGATCATTTATATTATAATAATCTGTACAACATCATTAAAAGTTTGTGCTGAATTAGTTAAATTTTTCAAGCATGAATGCAGATTTGGTTGACTTGATCAGGTCAGTCTTTTAGGTCAATTATGTTATGATGTATTTGGTGTTTTTTTTCTCTTGGGAGGGGTTGTTCAGGAGGACCATTACCTATATGAAAGTCTTCATCTTCATAGATAATTTCTGCATTCTCCACTGCAGGAGGAAGAGGGCATTTCTTCAGACGATATGCTGGAGACAGGAAAAATTGAATATTAATCCTCTGTGGCACCTAACAGATTTACAAGTGGATAAAAATAGAAATAAATCTGACACCACTGTTGTATTTGCATATCTGTAATGGGATGGAGCAAAAGAGTGATTATAGTCCTTAGAGCACACAAAATGCTAGTTTACTTATAAGCACGTATTGCTTCATGTTCTTAATTTGTTAGTGCAATGGATTTAATTGATTTCATCACAAATAAGCACCGCAACTCGTTGAAAAGGGCATCCATGTGTAGAAAAGCTGAGCAGATGTGATTTGTGATACTTATTTTCAGAAATATCAAAGCCGTTCTTTATGTGTGGTCATGCGTGTATTATGGTAATATGGAAAATATGACTTTGACATACGGTTATGTCTCCATATGTCCCACAGTACAAATCCTGTCTGCTGTTACCAAACCAGTAGTAGAGCTTCAAATCTGACACAGTTATCTGTGTCAAAGCAAAATACTTGGATAAAGGCCAGATTGACTGATAATAATTAAATGAAAGAGGTGTATGCATGCTAATTAAAATCATCAAAATTAGACAATCTGAAATTATGGTGATCAGAAAATCAAAAGTAAAAGAAACAAGGACCATCATAGTTGTCCAGGTCACATTTAAAAAAAATCTCTAATGTATTTTGAACAAAAACACATTAAGGTGTCCTTCAGAGGAGTGAAAAAAATTTGTGGAATAGACATTCTTAAACGTGGAAGCTCAGTCCTTGTTGCACATCATGATTCTCTAGTTGCATTAACAAAAACACTCTTTTTTCCCAAGGAGTCTGACAGAATAAGGTTGTACTTTAATCACATATTATTTAAACACAGTGGATTAAAACTTGCAACTCAAGAAAAAATTATAATATTATATA
>JBAMHX010000001.1:19986412-20005530 GCA_037177515.1 Pseudomugil tenellus
ATATATATATATATATATATATATATATATATATATATATGAACACAATGTGCAAAAATAAAACCTTCTATAAAGCTGAAAAATGAATAGTTTATGTCTTAGTAATAAGTTAATAAGTTGTATGTAAGGACTTAGTAAGAACTCAACTGCAAAGTGTTTCTTGTTGAGATTAACACATCACATGTGAGAGACCTTTTTAAAATATTAACTTCTTTAAGTAACAATGGGAACTGTAATATCTATAAAAAAAAATTTTAATTTTTAATTGAGGGAATTGTTATGTGTGACAACAGAGGATACACCAATTCATTATTCAAGACTTATGTTGGATTATAAAAAAATATTTCCCTTATTATTTATGTATTTATTTAAATGCAGAAAAGCTAATTTCATTAAATTACACAGAATTTCATTGAATTACCATGGAAGTTGAGAATGAAGAATCCTCCTGTTGAGAAGTCTGAATGAAAGCGGATCAGGACCTGCAAGCTGGTACTGTAGGCCGATTCTAATGCTGTGTTGCCGCTGAAGACTCCCAGCTGAGGGCTAGATGTATCAGGACCATCCCTAAATAAGAGGAAACAAATATCAGATAATAATTATATAAGAATTCAGGTTACATTAAAGAGGAGTAGCTAGAAGGAACAGTCTCCCAGGGGAAAAAAAACCCAAGAAAGATAAAACATCGTATTAGTAATATAAACATTTATAACATAACTATATCATTAGTTTCAATGTTGCATTGCAGTGTAGTTGTTAACTTGCAACACTCATAGTAAATATAATGTCAATTTACAGAACATAAAAACTTACGGTCGAACAAATATGTTTTTTGTTAACATCAAATAAGAATTTCTTAATGAGTGATGTACTGATTGCAAAAAAATAACAAAGGGTTATTTTTTGCCCTATATTTCGTTGATATTTCATGCACAAATACATTTTACTCCAACACTTAAGAGGAAAAGTTAATAGTTTGGGCACCACTTTAAAAGCACTTTATCAAAGTTTTGAGATTTATTTGTGATTTTTCACACATTTGACTTCCATTTTTATGATAAACGTGGTTTGATATCTGTTTATTTCCTCCATCTCATTTAAAGTCTGTTTCTGGAAGCCAAAGGGAAATTCAGACATAGGTTTTCTCATCAAGACAGCCGGTGGTTTTTGATGAACCGCAAGGCAGTCTCAGTCCAAGGGACAAGTCCCTTCCATGTTTTCTGGATCTCCCCTCGGGTGTCTATGTCCATTTCTTTTCTAAACTGACTTTTCTTTTTTTTTTTATTGAAATGCCTCGAATTCTGTTGTAGATTTACATACAAACCTTAGTGCAAACA
The DNA here is from genome assembly GCA_037177515.1 of Pseudomugil tenellus. Classification (NCBI taxonomy): domain Eukaryota; kingdom Metazoa; phylum Chordata; class Actinopteri; order Atheriniformes; family Pseudomugilidae; genus Pseudomugil; species Pseudomugil tenellus. The sequence continues at coordinate 19,987,750 of JBAMHX010000001.1, forward strand.
TGTTCCGAAATTAACTTCAACACACGCATAATAGATTAAACTTTTACAATTTCCTTAATGCAAATTGATGTCCACCAGTGGATTTATTTAAAGTTAACGTAAAAGCAACCTCTGTCAATTACATAAAAAAGACATCAGGTACGCCAATGTTCACTGATAGAAAATCCAACGTATTTTAGTCCTTTCATTCTTGTTTCTTTTTTTTGGTATATTTTTTCACCCATTAAAAACAAGTTCATTTAACAAAGCTCCATAGATTAAAGGCTTAACTTCTCTCATTAAATATTAAATGTTTCTGAAAGGTTACATTTTCAAACATTTTTAAATGCCCAGTTTTAGGTTTTTAATGAACACGCTATTGGATTAAACAAGGGTTTTAAAATTTTAATTCATGAGGAGTGCCTGGGATCTCTTGGCTCCTCAATAATTCAAGGTCTTCTGAAGGTGTTGGAGCTCATTTAGAGGATCAAAAATGTGCAATGTTGGTAATTTAAATCCAAGCTGTATGAGACGTTTGTGGCTTTATTTTTAAAAGTTGAAATATATGCAAATGCAAATGTAGCTTTGCTCCAATTGTACCAGTCTATAAGAAAGGTGAGAAAGCGCTCTGGTTAAAATCACTTAAAATCTGTAATGTCAAGCTAAAGGTTGGGTTTTGCTTTAAGACAAAACTTGTGTGAATAACACACCAGCAACACATGCAGAAACAACATGGTCTGGAATAATAAATCAGATACTACACAAAAAAATCTGCTTCTACTGTAAATTGAAAAACATCATACAACATTGTATTTTATTTCCCAATCCTGTTTTCCATCTACACACGCAACACAACATGCAGCACGGACAATATAACATTCCTGCAACATAGAGAAAACATGGCCTTTGTGACTGACTTAAAAGACTCCATTAGCCTACAAGCATTTCACCAGCATGTTAATTAACTGTCCTTTATGACCCAAGCAACAGCATCTTCAAAGAGGCTCCACATCACCTTTTCCATCCAAGAAAGCTGAGGACTTATAATGTGAAATGTTTTAACAGTTGTTTTCAAATCAGTCATAGAGGCAGTCTCTACCTACAACATTTCATTTAACTTTCTCTCTGTTAAATATAAATAAAAACTGCAGGCAGACATTTAACATGGTACTAAAATACTAAAATTACATGCATCTTTTAACTTGTGTTTTTATTCTAAGAGCTGCCTCTACTGGTTAAAGGCCCCATATTATGCAAAATCAACTTTTATGAGCTTTTAACCTTCTGTTAGTGTAAATTGACCCTTAAACAATTCCAGAAGTTGTTTAATTTTTCAGCCATCCTTTTTGTAGCTTTATTGCTTTGAAAAGAAGGGTGCTGCTTAGGCAAAGCAAACACCTGACCCTACCGCTCCGACGTGGCACGGAAGCGAGTCCACCCACCCCACGAAGTGTGCGTGTGCTGCTGATGCACTCTCATAAACAGACACCCCCTTGCAGTCGGACTACAGACAGCGCCTCTCTGGCTGCTCAGTGTTGGCGGGGCGGGTGAGCGAAAGGAGCTGAGAGCAAGCGTACGGTTATGTCTCCATACGTCCTACAGTAAAAATGCTGTCTGTTGTTACCAAACCAGTAGTAAGGCTTCAAATCTAGTCCAGAAATTTGTGGTTTCTATGTGCCAGTTCTCTGCGTCAACACAATATACTTGGATAAAGGCCAGTTTGACTGATAAAAATTAAATGAAAGAAGCATATGCATTTATGCATACTAATTAAAATCATCCATCTGAAATAATGGTCATGAGAAAATCGAAAGTAAAACAAATAAGGACTATCATAGTTGTCAAAGTTTTTTTTTTAAATATCTTTAATGTATTTTGAACAAAAACACATTAAGGTGTCCTTCAGGGGCTAAGTGAAACAAAATATGTGGAATAGACATTCTTAAACGTGGAAGCTCAGTCCTTGTTGCACACCATGATTCTCCAGTAACATTATTTTGACAAAAACATTCTGAAAAGTGTAGTTTTTTTTGTACATTGTAGAAAGAAAGAAATATCATTATGTACTATATCAAAATTGCCTTTCTAATTATTTGCTAATAATTTTACTCCAAGAAAATAATTTGTATTTGAGGTATATTGCAATTATTTCTGAAGCTTTGTTTATTAAAAAGTTGTCATGTTTCTGCACAGAAAGGCTTTAATGGTGAGCGCTAAATCGAGGTAAAAGAAAAATTAAATATTACATTAAGCATCTACACAATTAAAATATCAATATTATTGTTAAACACAGTGGACTGTGAGTGAGAATAAAGTGTCAAAATGTTTTGAACTTCACCCTTCTAATGTAGGCTCCATCATCGGCTGTTAGCAGCAGTTCAGATAATATTAGGCATAGAGCCAAGCTTAACCAATGGAAGACCACAGGGACAGTTTGGCTTCAGTTACTGACATCTGGAGGCAGCTGCTTTCTTATAAACCTCTGGGATAAACAAAGCAGACACCTGCAGATGCAAATTTCATTCAATACAACTATTCCTTCCAATTTATACACTGTGAAAAATGAAACTCGTCTATTTTTTCTCCACAGAGAGTTATTTTTAATAAACAATATGATTCCTTTGGTCTAGGCAACAATTCCTGATTAAATGTGTCAAATTAACCAATTAAAGTTTTATGTTAAACCTATATTGTCTTCTCAATCAAATGTGTATCCCCCAGCAGATTAAAAATGGCATGCTGTGTCTTATCCCTCATTGTTGCTAACCCTTTATTAGGCAAATGGCCATATTTGATCAACTTATTGGACTTGCTCCTGAATGCTAGTTGCGCTCATCACCATTTATCAAAGATCAAGCTACATCCCAGATACTTCATTGAGATCATAATTCAACATAAATTTTGAAATTACTGTTAGTCTACCACTAACCACCGTATAAAGTCTGTTATGTTAAAAAATGTATCTGAGTTTCAAAGTCTTATGATATAATCCAATTTTATAGCAACACTCTCTTCTATGGATATTTTTTTTTAATTTCCAAGTATTTCAATAAGTGTCATAATGGGTTAACTGTAACTGAAAATCCAAAAATTTGAATACTCAAATTATGAATAAACCCCAGCTCCAATTTTATGCCTTAAATTATATAATGTCTTTTATTAAAACTTTGCCCCTGAAGCTTTTAATTAAAGGTATTCCAATTGCAAGTTATTAGCCAATAATGCACAGTAATCCTATTATACTTGTCAAATCACTTAAATTTTCCACTTGAAAAGCATATTTGTTTCTGTTGAGCAGGCCAAAAAACATAAATTAATGTTACAAAAACAGTGTTTAATAAATGGACTATTTGTATTTTTGCCACAGAAATCTATTTACTGGAGAAAATACAGCCATACTAAATCTGTCTCAGGCTCTAGAAGGATGATAATGCGACACTGGTCTGGGAAAAGAACTCTCCTCTTCAGTGTTGGTCTCCAGAACCTTCCAAATATATTCATGAGATACAGCATGAATGAGCCTTCATGTTTGCACTAATCTCATATTACTGACTTATTCTGCTGGCCTGCAAAATATGGATGCAATTTCATAATTTTCTTCCAGATGAAATGCAACACAGAAAACACATGAATCAACAAAATCACTTTGAAACTGCAGAATAATTCAACACAGTGGCACTCTATAGCTGAATCCACAATTCTGTTAGCAGACTAGACTGAAAACTAGAAGTCATTGACTGTGTATGCATTGCTTTACCAATGCTTGCAGAGGTCTACTCCTAACAGCAAAGTTTTTAAACCTGAAAATTAAAAACAAACACCAAATATGTAGAGCAAATCTACTAAAACTAACCTGATCTTAATTTCCTTTCTAAAAAAAAGCACCCTTCATCATTATTTTGACAATAATCAAAATTTAGACACACTTTTGCATTAAATCTAATGTGGAGGAGTGTTCAGACTTTTGATTGGTACTAAGTGAAGTGTTCTAATACAAATTTCTCTTAGACTGACCCAAACTTATGTGATCCAGCTGAGTCCCGCTGGATTTGTGATCCTGGCTCTGCCATTCCTTTCATTACATTACCCCACTCCCCACTGACTCTCATCATTACTTCCAGAGTTCTTGAACCCTCTCCGGACCTGTGTATTGCCATGGTACTGACTTAGATTGAATTGGCCCCATTGTAAATGCATTGCTCCCTCACTCCCTGTGTTACACCATAACCTCCACACTGAATCCAATTATTACCACTGAAGAGGCTGTCTACTCAAAGTACAGGATACATACAGTATATGGTGTATATTTTATTGGTTCACGCTCGGGCTTTCATGCACATGACTGACAAATACATACAATGTCTATAAAAAGTATTTACCCCCTGAGATGTTTTATTCTTTTGTTGGTTTTCTCAATCAATCATGTGCGACATAGTTTTCTTTTTGTGATCAAAAATAACATCAAAATATTCTCTTTAATGTCAAATTGAAAACACATTTCTTTAAAGCAATGACAATTTATAAAAATATGCAACATAAAATAAGAGATTGCATAAATATTTGCCCCCTTCAAGTTAGCATTTAGTAGATGCACCTTTAGTTGCAATCACAGCACTGAGTGTGGATAAGTTTCTGTAAGGCTTGCACATCTGCCTTAGCAGTTTTGTTCCATGCAAAATTATTTAAGCTCTCTCGGGTTGCGCTGAGACCAGGGGTAAACAGAGCATCCACCTTGTTGTCTTCAAAAAAATTCTTTATAGTTTAGCTGTATGCTTTGGGTTATTGCCTTGATGGAAATTAAATCTTCTCCCAAGCCACAGTTCTCTAGCAGATAAAATCAGATTGTCCTCCACGATTGGCCTTAATTAATGTAATTAATTAATTAATGCTGGATTCCTTGTGTCCTTGGTGGACACCAAACACAGTGCTTCTTCTGATGGTCAAAAAAACTCAATGACCGTGGACCATGGATTTACCAACATGTATTTTGCAAACTCTAGTTGAGATTTCATATGTTTTTGTCAACAATGGCTTTCTTGTTGCCAACCTCCTATAAAGCTTTGACTGGTGAAGAACCCAGGAAACAGCTGTTGTATATATGATCAGGGATCAGTGCTTGGTCCTCTTCTCTTTTCACTTCTCTTTTCACTCCTCACTTGGTGCAATCATATGTTCTCATGAGTTCCCATACCACTGCTATGCTGATGACATTCAGCTTTTCCCTTCCTTTCAACCTGACAGCACAACCATTTCATTTGGAATGTCAGCATGCCTTGCTGATATCTGTGCATTGATGAAGACTCACCACTTTCAGCTAAATCTTTCTAAAACTGTGCTCATAGTCTGTCCAGTCAATCCTTCTTTATAAGTGTGAACTTTGACATTGTCACACTTGTGCCAGTGTCTGCTACCAAGAATTTTGATGTAATGGTGGATGACCAGCTGAACTTTGAGATCCATGTTACCTTAGTTGTCCGTACTTACAGATTTGTTCTCTACAACATCAGGAGGATTAGACCCTACCTGACAGAACATACGACACAGCACCTGGTTCAGGCTCTGGGACCTGATTTATAAAGCTTGCTTACGAATAAAAGGGCCATAGATTTGCGTAGGAATGTTACTAAGCAAACTTTGGGATTTCTAAAAATAAACTAGATGCACAAGAGTGCGTACTGCTGTGCCAGCTTTGGACCTTGCATAGTAACTTTTGAAGAGGGAAAAACGACTTCACAGCTGATAAGATAATACATTTGAGCCATTAAACATGTTTGTTATCATTCACACTAGACTTTGTGTTTTTTGTAATAAAAAACATGGAAAAACGGATCATGATATGAGTTATTTATTCCATAAATGCGTATTTAAACATCCAACAGTATGCTCATACTAAAAACAGCATAGTGCTTATTGGTACATTAATTGTGAGAGGGCGTCCAGCAATCCGAGTAATTACTGAGTAGGTATACAAATACCGCGACGAGCATGTCACGCGATCATATTGTGTCACAATGGAGGTGCTTGGACATTTCCTGAAGACCATGGTAGGATAAAAATGGTGAGAGTTTTTGGTGATCATTAGGATTTCCTGGCCAATTGTCAAGACTGATTGATAAGTCGATTTGTTCTTACAGTTATGTATGGAAGTTGGTCCAGTGTTAGAACGCCGGACTCACCGGTTACCACCTCTTTTAGACGGCATCATTGAAATGACAGGTCAATACATGAAGTTTCTCGACAATGTGGGAGAACAGGCCAACATCAAAGGGCAATTTGCAGCATGTCCGGCTTCCCAAAAGGTTATTGGTGCGACTGACTACAATCATGTTGCTATAAGGTCTTCATTTGAGAACGAGAACCATGAAAATGTTCATGCCATTAACATACAAGTGAATTGTAATGCGAACATGTTTCCACCTCACTAACGAGCACCTCGATTTCAATCTCTGAAAAGTTAAGTTTATGCGCAATCTCAGTTGCCATGATTCTGCAACAAACACTCGTTGATTCATATGTTGGCATATTTATGAGCTGCTTTGCATTTACTGTGTATGGCAGAAAGTGGGTGTGTAGGGGCGGTAATGTGAACCAAAATCACCTCGGCAAGGTTGTGATTTATAAAAGGAAATCGCAGGAACCTGAGCGTTGACAATGTTTTTTTGATCAGACTTTTCCTTTGGCGTACCAATTGGTCTTTTTTTTTTTGTTTGTTTTTTTTTTCGCTAAGCACAATTCTAGTAGTGATTTTACACGAAGTTTTATAAAATGAGGCCCCAGATCTTTTCACACATTGGCTACTGCAATTCCTCACTGGCAGACCTGCCAGCATGCATGTTTAAACCTGTTTATCCAGAATGCAGTCTGGTCTTCAACCAACCAAAACTAACTCATGTCACTCTGCTGCTAATCACACTGGCTCCCAGTTGTTTCTGGCTTACAAAACATTAACTCAAATGGCTCCTGTCTACTTTTACTTGATAATTCACAGCTACACTCCCTCTCGACAGTTATTGTCAAATAGGGAAAGATGCCTTGCACTACTATCACTGTGTGGAGCTAAATCAGTAGCTAAACTTTTCTTTTCTCTGTGGTGGACCGAACTACCTAACTCTGATTGGCAGAGCCCTTATCTATTATTAAGAGCAGGCTAAAGACTTAGCTGTTCAAGTTTCTTATTTTAACTTTTCAATGGTCAAGCCTGACTTGGTAAGATTTAGCCTTTGGTCATCAGGCCCCTGTCTTATAGAACCAGCTCTCCGTGTGGGTACAGGAGGCAGAAACCCTCACTGCCTTTAAAATCAAACTAAAAACCTTTCTCTTTAACAAATAGTTATAGTCCCTATGGTTAAGGAAAGTCTGGTCGTCCATTAGTTCTGCCGCCATGGGGACATCGCATGATACACAGACCACTTCCTGTTACTTTCTCTCTTGCTTATTTCCCATGTATAGGACAGTACTGGCATCATAACATATTTCTCCTCTTTCTGTAGGTCTTATTTCTTAATTATCCTTTTACTGCAGGTCTTCCTAGATAACAGCTGCAGTGTATATTAATCTGTCTTTCCTGTCCTGTCCTCTCCACTCCCAGCCAGTCGCTGGTTGTTTTCTCTGAGTCGGGTTCTGCCGGAGGTTTTGCCTTCCTGTTAAAAGGTAGTTTTCCTTCCCACTGTCGCCTCATGCATGCTCAGGATGGAAGATTGGATCAAAATCAAGATTCTATGCCATCTTTTTGGTTCCCGTACATACGCTATTTTTATGAATTGTCTCAAATTGATCTCTGTAAAGTGCCCTGAGACAACATTGTCGGGAAATAAACCTGAATACAAATGTATAAATTAATGAATAAAATGAATGAATAAAAAATACTATACAAATAAACCTGATTTTAATTTAATTCACCTTTTTGTGATAATTCAGCACTGATGAGATTGGGAACAAATGTTAATAAAAAAAAATAAATAAATAAAAAAATCAGTGCCTCCAGCACTACATGGCAACGCCTGTTGTGGGAGCCTTAATACAGTTTTTGGGTCAATTAATAGTCTGTTCTGTCATTCCTGATCTCAAATGACATAGACAGGGCATTCCCCAACATTGCCATTTTGTGTCAAATATATGGAACACTCCCAATAACAAGTGCCAATGTAGAATGCAGTTTCTGTCGACAGAAGTAGATTTAAAACTATCTGCAGGCGAGCATGGAGGAGGCTGGACTATCAAGCCTGGTCTTACTGTCCATAGAGAAAGATACTGTAATTGATAAGGAAATGGTGGCTGGCAGGTATGTGAGGATGAAGAAGAGAAGGACATTATAAGATACAGTTGTGCATTTTAAATTAGACAGTGTGGATTGATCATATTGCTTGATTGTGTTTTGCTGTGTTGCTGTATGATGATTCGACTAACAGGAAATAAATTAGGTAACTTCAGTGGTTGCAGTTTTGATGCAGTGTAAACGTAAGTTGTTTTGCATAAATTATTAGCAGTTCACCCTACACCAATAAATTCATAGCACTTAGCATGGCACAATACATATTTTTTATTAGGCTATTATCGTTGTTGTTGCAGCCACCTATTAGCCCCTGGTCCTCAAATATAGGCCCCTAATAAGACCCCGCCCCATCTGTACAAAGTAATCAGTCCCTCCACTGGTCATAGGTATTCTGATGGCCTCTCTCACTAGTCGTCCTCGTGCACTATCACTCAGTTTGTGAGAATGACTTTATCTTGACTGATTCACACATGTGCCATATTACTTTCTTTTATTTAAATGAGTTCAAGGGTATGTTTAGTGCCTTTGAGATCTTTTTTGGATCCATCCACTAATACTTATCAATAACCTTTTCTCTGATTTGCTTGGAGTGTTCATTTGTCTTTCATATTTCAGTGTGTGAAGGAGTAGCCAGCACAGTAGCGGTGTCCAGCCATACTGTACTTTATCATAACCACACACACATATACACTCACATCTATGATGCTGCACAGGACCTACCTGTTGGGAGAGGAATGTTTACTGGGGTTTTTTTGTGTATTAACCTGATTACTTGATTGATGAATAATTGCTAGCAGATGAATGTAATGAGGAAATTATTGGTTATGTTATGGCCTCTTTTTTGTTACTTGGAAGCGCACCTTGAAGAGTGAGACAGAAGGTTTAGAGAGGGAGAAACGTGAGAGGGTGGCAAAGAAGGAGGGTTTTTGGAGTTCAACTGAGAGAAGTAGGCCTAGTGAGGCGTGGATGGGAAACTAAGGGCTGACTCACCCGAGGATCGTGGGTTGCGCTTCTGAGTATGAGAGGATGGGTGTAGAGCGGCCAAAATGTCTATGTGTAAATAATGTAAACTGTTAACAATATAACCAGTGCTGGTTCCACCTCCCTATGAAGGAGCACACACACAATAAAGCTCATAAAAAAGTAAGAAGGCTGCCATCGGCCCACTACACTGTGTCAGAGAAATCCGACACAGAGTGTAACCCGGAACCCAGTTCCATCACACAGTGGTTGGCAGACATACTGATTAAGCATTGGATGTACCTTGTAAACAGGTGTTTTTGTACTTCAAGTATTTGAGACAAAATCCCTCCATTCACGTGATCTTCATTCCACTAATTGTGAGACTACTTGGACCAAATGACTGAATCTTTGTTGAATTAGGTAATTAGGTATGTAACTTTTAAAGAGGGTGAATATTCATGCAATCACCAATTTTATGTTGATTATTTTTAATCAAATTTTATTATTTTTTAGAAATAAGCTTTCAATTTAATATTAGATTTTTATTTTTTTTTTTCATTTTTGGTCACAAAAGCCAAACTATGTTGCACATGATTAATTTAGAAATAAACATAAGAGTAAAAGATCTCTGGAAGTAAATGCTTTTTTATAGACACTGTATGCATATAATTAGAATGAAACAAATTTGTATCTATTATCTGCAATAGTATAAAGAAAATGCCAAATTAAACAGAAGTCAAAACTATGTTTGAGGACATGTATGTACTGTATGCACACTGACAGATTACACACTTGTTTTTTTACATGTTATATTAATATGTAAAAACAGGGAGTGAGATTTATTCCAACCTTAGTGAGTGATGTAACCGCTGGTTACACAATGAATTAAACACATTACTCCCTCACTATCCTTGTGCTTTTCTGTCACAAATGTTCGAGTGTGAAATTAGCAAGACTTACCAGACAGCGATGTAATCTGTGACAGGCTCTGTTTGCAGCAAAGTGAAGTTGATATAAACTCCATGTCCATGGGGAACAGTGATGAGCCAGCTACACTCTTGGGAATTAGGGTATTCATTGGGGTATTGAGGTGAATAGATAGTCCCATTTTCAGCTGTGACATTATAGCCGCAAGGAGCTGTAAAAATTTAAAACACAAAACAAAAAAAACAACAACAAAAATCAGTGTTGTAAACTGGTAATCTACAAAATATCCAGTCTTCTCAAATATAGCATACATAAAAATAAGGACACGAGAATTCCTGCTTAACTGCAGATAATGAAAAGTATAAAGTATGAACTTTTTATTTTTAGTAATAGAGGTAAGCAACACAACTCCTAAATTACCAGATAAATTAGTAGTATGTTAACAGTAATCTACTCAAAGTTAATAAATTAATCGTTTGACAACCAATGTATGTAATTTAAGATAAAACACAAGTAATTACTTTCTTATTTATTACAGATGTGGTAACAATCTAACTTCTAACTAATTCCAATTATATTAATCTAAATTTGGTCATGCTAACAGTATTTTCTACATCTTTGCATCATGCTGTTAATTGACAAAGGTAGTGGGATAAAGACATTCACTAAAACAACAGATTAAATAAATAAATATTCACATTTATTATCTAGCCGTTGTTTGGTTTCCTTGGTTCATGTCATATGTCAATGTAAACGAGAACTTATGAAATAGTATTTGAGACTGATTGATTGAATTATTATAATTTATTTATTAATCGAGCTATTAACTCGATATATGACAGCAAAGCTTTCTTTATACGCTTATAAGCTTACACGGGAAGGTAGAAAAATAGAGGTGGTGCCCCTGATGTAATTAATAATTATTAATGTTATTTACTTCATATTGTTATGAATTTATGACGCTGAACACAACATATATAACTAATATGTAATACAATTACTTCCAAAAAGCATTAAGAATTATCTTTAATGAACACTTATAAAAACTACAAGAGAGCTTACCTAAGAAGGTTTAGACTGTGTCAGAGAATTAAGATTGTCATCATAATATTGATTTAGTTAGAATAGGATAATCCTTTTTGCCTCATATATTTGTGTTTTCTTGGCAAAATATCTTATAGAAATAAAATGGTGACCCAACTGTTATGCACATAACTGTATGCCAGGAAGCTGTTCTTACCCTCACAGCGAGGAAATGGATGGTTCCACTTGCGATTGGTCCCATGCAGACATGTTAAAACTGTGTGTCCAATCAAAACATACCCAGGGTAGCACTGAAAAGTTATTGATTGGCCAGCACTATAGTCACTGCTGATGATGTCCCCGTTGGGAAAGGGAGAAGGATCCTGGCAGTTTTGAAGCTGATAAGCTGAGGACAGAATATGAGAAATAAATGTCAACATCAAAAGTATAGATTTAACCAGTGTTTTTCAATGTCAGCATTAAAATCAGGAAAAAAAGCTCCTGTTTAGTAGTACATAGTCAATCATTCATATAGTTGTAAACATCAAATGTGTCATGATTTGGACTTTTGTGTGTGTCATGATTCGGACTTTGTGTGGGGGCTTTTGGTTTCTTGTTTTATTTTGTTGTATTCCTGTTTTGCCCTTGGTGTTTCTGTTTAGCCTTGTGTCCTGTTCGTTAGTTAAGGTTCACCTGTGTCTTGTTTAGTTCAATCTGTATTTAAGTTCTGCAAATTTGATTGCTGGTTCATTGCGTTTCATTAGTCTGCGTGTCCATCGTCTGCGTCAATATCAGTTTTGGTAATTTATACTCTTTTCCTGTAATGACTAATAAATCAAGTTCATCTGCATCCCTGCTGTCCTCCCTGCCTGCATTTGGGTAGGGTTGTGTTGAAAAGATCGATTAATCGATAAGTTCAAAGATCGATTTATTTATTACATTTCCCTTGGTGAACTTTGACCTTTCATTCAAGCATGCTCACTACGTGTGAAGAAATGAAAACAGTTAACATGGCGTCAGAAAGTAGTAGGCGGGGTACATCCTGGACAGGTCGTTAGTCCATCACAAGCCAGCACACATAGACAAACAACCATGTACACTCACTCCTATGGTCAATTTAGAGTCTCCATTCAGCCTATCCCAAAGGGGAATGTCTTTGGACTGTGGTAGGAAGCCGGAGTACCCGGAGAGGACCCACGCTAACACGGGGAGAACATGCAAACTCCATACAGACAGGCCACCGCCCATGCCAGGGATCGAACCAGTGACCTGCTTGGTGTGAGGCAACAGCGCTAACCACCGTGCCACCTTGAAGTATCATTCTGTGTTTCCTGTTTCGCAAGTGTCTCGCAAACATCCATCTGAAAAAGCCATTCCTCACCATGTACCACTCAGAAACTGTAAAAATTAAGCTTCAGTCAGCAGAGAAGGTGGGCATTAGAAGTGATACCTGGTGACCCCACACTACATAGACTAAGACATGAATCTCCGCATATGTACTACATACTACAGAAGTCATCTTTAACTTCTGACATTCTACTATTTTTTTTGTTGAATGTCAATATAATACTAGTATTAATATGTTTCACAACTATATAAACATATCATTTAACAAAAAACCCAAAGATTTTAATAACACTGAACAAAATCCATATCTGATCACAACAGGTTAGATTGAATCGTGAAAATCTATTGTAATTCTTGAGAATTAGGAATTGAATCGATTCTTGAATTTAGAATCAATACCCAGCACTACATTTGGGTTCACACCCTCCCAAAGTCCCTGACACAAATTAGCCTGAATTTTTCTCAATAGTCCACAGTCTGTCTAAATTAAACTATCTATGTATAGATACTATGTGTATATAATATAGACTTGTGAGGACACTAAAAACCTATAAACCACTGAGGCGACATATAATAAGTGTTAAGTATCAGTAGAACTTATTCCCTCCTACACAGTTATCTGCACCTATATGCATGACATGTCAGTGCTTGCTTGAGGAAATGTCAGGACCACAGGTCTATAGCGGGTACATTCAACTCAGTGTGAGTGTCATGGCGAGTCAAGCTCTTCTATTAAATGTGCCTTTCTCAGTAAGCAGAAGTGGCTGGAATTGGAGTCTGAGCTGCCACATAAGGCTGAAGAAAAGGCGGCACCTAACAGCACATGAAAGGTGCTCAGCACAAGGTCAACACAACCAATATGTTCACCAGTAAGCAGCATCCACAGGCAGGGTGCTGTTGGACATCTACAGCCGGATAACTGAACAAATCTCTGTTAATCTATATAGGCATTGTTTAGCTGGGAAAAGAGTGAAAGAGCAGTTAATGATAGCTGTGGAAAGCAACTTCCTGGACATGGAATAAAAGAAGATACATATGATACAGAAATACAATAACAGGACAAAATAAGGAAGTAAGATGTATGTAGGTCAGAAAAAGTGCTAACAGGTAGTGGAAAAAACTGGCAGTTGTAAAACCATCAGCAAGAATCTTGCTCCATGTGATTTCAAGAGGAGCTTTCAAAACTATTTTATTGAGAAGTGCACTTCCAGGCACCACAACATCAGAGCGCCAAGCCTGGAAGTCTCAAACAAACAAACAAAGATCAGAATATGGATCCTTTTACATACCGTATTCACAAGAAATGTTTTGGTCTTGATAACTTATTCAAGTCCAGTTTTATGTGTGTGCACACAACTATTAAATCTACTGAGCAGTAAACCTTTCAGGTTAGGGTTAGGGGGTCCTATACACAGAACCTGAGACTGCATGTCATGCAAAGTTGTGCATGGATGGAAGCATGCACTCCAGCTGTGTGCACTGCGTTTTCCTGCCAAAGAACTTAGCTGACAGGTGAAAAAAAAGAAGGAAAAAATGCACTGGATGCTACTCAAATGATGAAGCACGTCTGCATTGCCCCAAAAGCAAACAGTGGGAGGACAGTGACAAGTTCTGCAGCATTAGGGGAATTACAATTGCAAATTGGGAATAAAGAAAAAAAATCAACGTGTGCACGAATGAGAGTTAGCTTATGTGTAAGTAAGTAAGCCTTGTTCTAGTTATGCTGGCGCAAAGGCCCAGAGTGCATCTCTTGTGTCTTTGAAGTAAAGCACTTAGGGCTACAAGTAAAACCTGCTGGACAAGATGCCAGTCTCTCACAAGGGCTTACTGGCAACCCATCTCTTTTAATGATGAGAGAAAAGCCATAAGGTTTTCTAAGTCTTTAGCATGACTCATCTATAGATCAAAGCTCAAAATCTCTCAGCAATATGTTTTTTTCATCCCATCCCTCATTTTGTTGAGTTGGTAAGGCTTTGTAATGTGCCTCTAAGTTGGGGAAGTTAATCTATTCCATTACTTTAAGGAAACATTTTTTTCCTAATCATGTGGACATCTATTGTGTTCCCTGTGCTCCAAATATGAGAAAAAATAACAGCAGGGTTACTTTGAACATAGTGCTTTTCTCCCTATGGCACCACAATCTCTAAATACTTTAAAGGTTGTGGTCTGTTCTCTCCAAAAACAAATATTGGAACAGACAATGACTTACCTTGATAGGTCATTTTGAAACCTGGCCTGTTCTCAGAGTGGTCGCTGTAGAAGTGGATGATTGTCAGATGGGTTGTGCTCATCAAAGAGGGTGGAACCTGTGAGCCAGTAAACTGGCCAATAAGAGCAGAGCTGTGTTGTGGTCCAGCTCTGACCTCTAGGAAGTCATGGTTGTCCTCTGAAGAGAAGTTTAGGAACTGGATATGGGCTCCTTGAACACAAAGAACGACAAAAATAATGGGAAAATTATATGTCATTAATAAAGACAATATCTAAGAAAAAAAGCAATATATGTCCAGCTGCATAAATGTGGGAAGAACGTAGAAAGGTTTTTAAAATTCCATTTAACTTAAATTACAAAGGAAGAGTTGCCAACAAAGATACCGGGTGGATTTTTTTTTTTTTTTTTTTTTTGGGATATTAATGTAAATTAATATCTGTGGAGGTGGCTGTGACGCAGGTGTAGCGTGGGCGACTTCTGATCTGAGAGTCATGGGCTCAGTTCCCACTCTGTGTGAAGTCTGCATGTCGAAGTGTCCCTGAGCAAAACACTGAACCTCTAGTTGCTCCTGGTGTCCAGACTAGTGCCTTTGTGTATGCTAGTTCTGCTGCTATCAGTGTGTGAATGTGTGTGTGAATAGGTGGATTGCAGGATCTGTAAACCGCTTCAGTCATCCAGAGATTTACCATTTTAATTGCATAATTTGTTGCTTTATTCATGTTCATTAATACATTTTAATAACTTGCACCCTGAGAATAACAACAGATTATGTTGTTTGATAAAATGGCAATAAAGTTTTAATGGTGTGTGGCATCTGGTTTGAATGTTACTTGAAGAAGCCTCTGACATATCTGTAAATGCATACCATGCACATAAAATTATATTCTGTATGTCATTCAAACCCTCACTTACTAGTCATTTAACAACACGTAGCATGTGCCAGTCTTCAGTTAACATATGATTAACCAAATGTACATTCTCTGCTAAAAAAAAACAGGTTTGTGCTTCCCAAATAGGCTAGCAGATGCATTTCAAGTGACACCTCCTATTTAGGAATGCTGCTCTATCCCAGAATGGAGGACATACCATATCCAGCTGGCAGGGTGATTTGCCAGGTGCAGTCCAGGTTGCCGGGGTAGTTGCCAGGGAAACCTGGACTGAGGATGACACCACTCATCTCAGACCGCACCCCACCACAACGAGCTGTTGATACATGTACAGAAACCATTAACACATGTACAAAACAAAAGAACTTATTGCTTCAACATTTGGTATATTTTGACATTGACAGTTTCTATAACCAAAAGGTGAATTATAAAGTTGGATTTAAAGAAAAAAAAAACTCTCCCCAGAAACTGGAGATGGAGAGATGTGAGATCTACAGTAGATTTAATTTGTCTTGAAATTTCTATTAAGAGTTCTTACTAAGGATTAACTTCTTTACTTCTAAAAACAAACTTCAATGGGAGCAATGTCGCTTAGCACTCTAGCAGATGTTAGGAGACCTTGGCTCTCACTTCAAAGAATAAATACTGCTACTGTTTGAACCAGCAGTCTTATTGATAGTATTGATTGCAGAGTCCACGTCAATGAAGAAGCTTTCTTACTTCCACAAATCTATTTTCTAGCTTACAAAAGATAAACTAATTAAATCACTGTCAAAAGAAAGAACTAATGTGTCAAAATATAATGTGCTTCTTTCATTATGAATGGATGCAGTGTCACTTTAAACATTTCAGATGCCAAATCAATGAAGAGACAAACAGCAATACGATACATAAAAACCTATTAAAAAAATATCTTCCTGTAAAACTTGTAATAAACTTTTGTTTCAACACAAGCTTATAATCTACTTAAATGGTTTGCTACAATAATGTACAAGCAGAACATTTTTCCCCTTTGGATTGACCCTATATTCTGTGTGTGTGGGTGGGGGGCAGGGATCTGCTATCCTGTAGCTTTTAAATAAAGCTAGTAGTGTAGTAGTCTTGGATCCAAGTAGTCTTGGATCAAATCTAGCAAAATAAATTCATGATCCACCTAAAACCAGTAACTCCAGTTTAGAAAGGAATCATAATACCATGTTCCTTACACCTATAGATGAGAATGAGGTTATTGATATAGTTAATAAGAGTAAAAATAAGACATCCACTGATTATCATGGCATAGATATGAAATTAGTGAAATATGTTATTGAGGGGATTTCAAAGCCACTTACTTGTATATTTAACTTATCGTTACAAACAGGACAATTTCCCAATAAAATGAAAATAGCCAAGGTTATACCACTGTTCAAAACTGGAGATAAACACCATTTAAATAACTATAGACCTATTTCTCTTCTTCCACAATTCTCAAAAATGTTGAAAAAATATTCAATAAAAGATTAGATAGCCTTATTGATGCTAATAACTTGCTCTCACATAGTCAATATGGATTTAGAAGTAAATGGGCAACTTCACAGGCATTGATTGAATTAACTGAAGAAATCACTAACTCGTTAGATAAAAAGGAATTTGCAGTTGTAATATTTGTAGATCTTAAGAAATTATTTGATAGAATAAACCATCAAATATTAATTGATAAATTGGAAAATGTGGAATTAGGGGATTGGCTCTGGAATGGGTGAAGAGTTACTTGCATAATAGAAAACTATTTGTAAAACTAGGAGAATATAAGTCAAAGTTTTTGGATATTGGTTGCGGTAAACCACAAGGATCAGTTTTAGGGCCTAAACTGTTTATAATTTATATCAATGACCTATGCAAAATATCTCAAACACTGAAGTTCATCCTGTTCGCCGGTGACACAAATATAATAACTCATGGAAATGGTCAATACTGAACTGAAAAAAATAAAATATTGGTTCGATCAAAATAACCTAGCACTGAATCTCATGAAGACTAAATTTATGATATTCAAACTGCAAAAAAGAGCAATTAGAGTTATTCATAATAAAGGTTATCTTGAACACACCACCACAGTTTTTATTAGTGCGAAGGTAATGAAACTAAGTGATATTAGAGATTTTAATACTGTACTATTTATATACAAAGTCAAG
>JBAMHX010000001.1:20005630-20019141 GCA_037177515.1 Pseudomugil tenellus
TATGTGTATGTATGTGTGTATATATATAACATGTTCTGTGTTCACAAGATACACTTGAGCTGTAAATTAAACTGTTCAAAAGAAATAAATAAATAAAAAAATACATCCTTTCTCCAACACACCTGAATCTAATGAATCACTTGTTACCAGGGTTCTGCAGTGCTGAATAACATGCAGATTGATGAGATTCAGTCTTTTGATTCTAGTGTGTTTGAGAAGGGATACATCCAAAAGTTGCAGGATCGTAGATCTCCATAACCGCATTTGTGCACCCCTGCTTTATACAATACAACCAGCAATGTAATGCATGTGTTTGTGTGTACCTATGCAAAGAGGTGGTGGGTAGTTCCATCGCCGAACAGTCCCAGGCATGCAGGAAATGTGAGACTGGCCCTGCAAGCATTTAAAAAGTATAAAATTATTTTAAGCAGCAGTTTATTCATAATAAATAATTTCACATACGCGTTTGTTTGAATGTTAATATGTGAGTATGTGTGTGTGCACATTACCTGTAGCGTGTACCCAGCTTCACAACTGAAAGCCACCACTTCATTAACCATATATCTGTCTCCTGTTTTAATGCCATTGGCTGGGATCATTGGTTCTGGGCAGGTGGTTAGGCCAACCGCTATAAAAAAAAACAAACAAAAATGACTAATTCATTTTAATTTCACATTTTTACTTTTTAAATCATATGTTTACTATATTTTCTAATATCTTAATATGGTTTATTTTGTGAAAGAATAACGTATCCCACTAGTGTGTTTTGAGTCTTATCTTTACTACAGCTTATTTGTCAAGACAAACTCTTCAATCTCTGCTTGGGTTCCTCTTCCAAATCTGTATGACCTTAAAAAAGGTGTTTTTTCTTTTACTCAAAGGTTCTAACTAAGCTGTAGTGAAATAACAAGTGAATAAAATATGTGGATATGACACGTTAGCTTAAGCCTCATATTCCCAACATGTTTGGGGTTAAACACATTCATAATAAGTTTGACTGCAGCAGACCTATTATCAAATAGCATCTGAAGAAGTCGATGTGTGTTGATTTGCGTGTGTGCGAAAACTTCTGCAGGAGACTGCCCCAGAGCGGTTACCATGGCAACACAAGGATGGAAGTGGGATAGAGAGTGAAAGAAGGGAAGACAGAGGAGTGAATGTTTTGTGTGTGTGTGTGTCTGGTCCTGTTGGCTCATTATCTATCATCCTACCAGCAAAACGCTGTGATTCCACTATGTTCACACACACATAGCTGTGCTCACACACACACACACACACACACACACAGGTGGCCTATAGCTCCCTGAATGACATTTGTGAGTGTGTGCGCATGGGTGACTTTTCCATGAGTGTGTGCTCGCTGAGGGGGAATGACGAGGACTTTTTTTTAGATGCAGCATAAGTGAGAAAGCAGCATGAGGCTGTACACATAAGGATACACACACATTCAAACACTGTGCATTATCAGGCTGAGCATCAGCAGGCTGTCATGACAACTGATCAATGAAACTATTCCATTTGGCTGACCATCCTTCTCCCTTCCTGTGCTAACACACCTTTTGCTCTTTCCCTGGCTATGAAAGCACAGTTATGCTCTGTAAATCGCTGACAGTACCACAAAACACCCCACTAGGGCCACTAGACGACAACTAGACAGTGTCAGCATTTAAGCCTAACTGACTGTATTTACTATACTGCTGTTCCAGCTTGTAACGACAGAAGAGTGAGAGAAACAGAGAGAGGGCAGAAAAAAGGAGAGAGAGCCCTTTAGAAAAAAAAGTTCTTTAGTCAGCTTAAAATAATGAGAACATCATCAGCACAGTCACTCACACATCCTCACACGCTGAGTTTGTTTTTCTTGCTTCTACAGGAAACAAATTGATGCATTATCAACTACAGATGAGAGAGTGTTTGAAAGGAGGATGATATTAAATGATTATTTCAGGAAACAATATTCACTTATTTGTGTAATGTATGTGTGATCAGTCAGGCCCAGAAATCGCTGCAAATCTGTATTTGATTGAAGAAGCTGAAAGCTTTTCTTTCAGGTCCTGTTCAAAATCATGATCAAATTTGGGGCATATCAGCAGGTTACAGGTGATGCATTATCAGCATCACCTGTAACCTGCGACAGCTTTTTATAGTGATGTAGTTTGTGTGCAGTCACCCACTGTAATGTTCTCCTAGGAGCTTTTTTTTTTTATATAAATAAATAAATATTAAACAAATTAAGACCTTTAATAATCTGAAGCACAAAAGCACAGACTTCTCTTAAAGACATTATTTACGTGGCTTCCCAAGACAAAATATTCGTTCAAATAATGTTTGACAAGGATGAATCACATTAATTTTGTGTGTTCACAAATGTAACTTCATGGCTAGTTTAATCCTGACTGAGGGATTGCTGTGAACTTAGAAATAACTGTGTAATCCATAATTCATAGAGATAGTCTGTCATAAACAGTGTCCGAAACAGATTAAAATCACAGTTGACTCACTAACCATCCTCAGGAGTTTCCTAAGGCTTAATATTATGGTAACTTTATTTTCAAGATTATTTTCCTTTACTTTTTCGTTAGTCATGTTTATAATGGAATTTATGTTGCACAGTAACCATATAATCATTATTGTGACATCATATTGTGCTTTTTGTTTGTTTTTCCTAAGATTTAAAAACAGGGATATAATCCTCTCTTAGACCCACTAACAAAACGCTAAAAAGTCAGGTAATATATCGAATAAAAAAAGTCATAACCCTCTGGTGGTAAGTTGAAGGTGTGTCTGCGCTGTTTTACCCCTTTGCCCTCTAATATACTTTTTTACCTCTTAAGTGTACCTAGTAAGAAAAGTCAGGCTGACAAGCACAAAGTAACTACAATCAAGAAAACCATAGCCTGTCCTCCTGATTTTAATTTCTAGTCATGGTATGTCGGCACACTGAGCTGACAAAAATATAGACAACCGAGCCACAAATGCGCACACCCACCTAGAAAGAGGAAAAAAAAGCTCATTCATACCCACTAAAACTCTCACATGCTCTCACAAAAGGGGACATGTTCATTGATCCAGAAGTGATTCTAAGTTAAAACAACCACAAAGACCTGAAAAGCACAACTTTGCCGTGACAGGTGTGTGAATGCATGATGCTAATTTATGTGTCTATACTTTTATTTGTCTGAATATGTGTGCATGTGTGTGCTTTCTATTCCACTGGATTTACAAGTACGCATGACGGAAACAAAACCATTCTATGCTTGTGGTTGAGTGTGTTTGCGTTTACGTGATTCTGCTTGTGTCCCTCTAGGATCTCAGCATGTGTGTTTGCTCTCGGGCAGTACTAGTTCAGGTCACTGACTCTTGCTATTTGATGCTGAAGTTATGACAGCAGCGGTGTATGTGTTTATTTGAATATATCTGTGTGTATGAATATAAATATATATATATATATATATATATATATATATATATATATGGGCCTGTCATTTTAACGTGTTAATTAGATTAATTAATTAAAGCACAATTTACCCGTTCTATAGAAAAATCATTCAAGATTAATTACAGCACTCAAACATTTCAGTATCAACCACTTTCCTGGCAAAACACTGGACGTCGCCATGACACCTCCGGAAGCACGGTCTTGGCTAACTAGCAGGCTCTGCACATATTCCCATCTTGTTAATCTTTTTTTTTGCTGACAGCCTGAACTTACTCTTGTATTCCAGGTGAAAGCCTGCTGCAACCACACTGATATCACTTTGAAAATGTAGAAGAAGCTGATTGGATGTTGAGTTGAGAAGAGCTGGAGCTGTTGTTCCTGTAAAAGACAAAGCATAATTATATGACTGAACATGTCAAAAGGTGGTCGTTGTTCAGTCCAGAAAGTTGAAAAAAATCCTACTTCAACCTGTCTACATGTGTAGCATCATTATTACATGTTGATCTTCATCAGCTTTTGAATTTAGTCTTGTAACAAACGGTTAACGTATTGTATTGCAGTTCTTATGACATTTTGCACTAGTTTGGGGTAAAAACTTTGTTAAAAATACAATAATGCTGTTAAAAAAATGAACAATGCTTTTTTGAGATAAGTAATGTGCTTGGGCTAATAAACATTAGTAATCCAAACAGACAGTTTTTTCTCTATGAAACAACATGCCAACACCAAGTTCTGTTTATCATTTTCAACTACACATTGTGCTACTTTTTCATCAAGGAGGATTTGGGATTCAAAACTTGTTTGAATACAGAGATGATTTGGGAAATTATCTGTAGAGTAGGTTTATAACCCCTCATCCTCCATGGATGGGAAGCATTTTAGTGTCTTTATAAGAAACAACCTTGTCTGCCCCAGTGAAGCCACTTGGTGGTCAACATCAGATCACCGTGGTAACTGTAGGCAGCTCCCTAAAGTGACTTCTTTAGAAGGGCACAGAGTGTGTTTGTGTGTGTTTGTGTGTGTCTGTGTTGCCCTATAGGAGGTATGTTTTATGTGTGATAGCTGCGTGACGGATATGTGCTTGGGGCAGGTCACAGGGGAAACTCTGCAGGGATATTGTAAAGGTTAGATCAGTCTTTATTCGTGTTTGCTTCTTTCTTTCCCTCTTTCTTTCTCTTTTCCTTTCATCCTTAATTACAAGGTAAAATACTTCTTGCTGAAAAAATACTGCATCTCAAGCAAATAAGTACTATTTAAAATAAACATAACTGTTTTTATATCACATCTCTTTGTTATAGCTCTCCAGTTTTATTCAACTGCATCAAATGTCTAAGACCAGTGAAATTGGTTAATCATAGAGCTTAACTTTGTATGTAAATGTATATGTAGTTTAGGAACTGTCATGCCTCATCCGTGCACAGGTTTGTGTCCCGGTGTACATATGTGAGCACGTATTCATACCTGAGAATGACCCTAATTTTGGAGCCGTCATGTCTCCTCCATCATAGATTTCAAGAGAGTCCCAGTTGTGCTCAGTTGCAAATGTCATAACTTGGATCTAAACAGGAAACAATTGCAATTAGTAAACAAGACTTCATGCACATTCCTGAGCAACATTTATATGTTGTGCACCAGTAGTGAGACTTTACAGTGTGTTTGCATATGAGTGTATATAAATATGCATACCTGTATTCCAGCCCCTTCACTCACATGGATTTTCCACAGACAGTTGAGACTGTTTGGATAAGGTTCAGGGTAGCCAGGAGACAGAATCGTACCACGCCGTTCAGTCAAATTACCACTGCAGGGAACTACAATGAAGACATAGAGTATAAATGTCCTTGCATTATGTATTAACTATTAATAATGTCACTAATATACAGGACAGGAAGCTAGAATATAGCTTTTCATATGCAGAAGTAGACAACATGGAGTTCAAATGACCTCCACAGGGAGCCAGACAGAGCACAGATTATTTATTATATAAACTGTCAAAACTTAACTCTGTTTTCTTATTATCTATTACAGAATAATTCATAGAAGGGCTTGGTTAATGAAGATCTTTACCATCTTATTTGTACACTTCTATTTGTGGACAGTGGAAATGACAGATATTTTGAGCTATTCTGACAACATTTGTTTTCATCTAACTAGTACCATTATCTTATTTAACCAAGGTTATAGTACAAAAGCAGACTGCAATATATATATATATATATATATAAATTATCAATGAAACGTCCTTCTGTTGCCCATAAGCTGAAATTTGACTTGGAGAAAAAAAAGAAAAAAAAAGGTTCTGCAGTTGGATTTATCAACATTTTGTCTTTGGACATTATAGATATTGCATTATAGATGTTAGCTTCTTAGTTAAAGAAGTCATTCCTGCTATCAAACTTTTTTTTTCACCATACCTATTTCAGAAAGCAATGCCAGAACCATGCTCTGCATGTTTTTTAAGCACTGTGGTTTCAGAGTAAAAAATGTTTTGCAAGCTATTCTTGCTGTCCAGATGTATACACAAAGCCACAGCAATTTTAGAAATGGTTTATCCCACTGAATAACAAACTAATATTTTAATGCCTAAATAATTGTATTATTTTGCTTCCCATAATAGTTTTTTGTGTAATATTTCATTTATTTAACTTTACATTGGAACTGTGTAAGTTAGGTGGTTAAATTCCTCATATTATTGTCATATTTAGTTTGCCTTACCAATACAAGCTGGTGTTGTTGCATTCCACTGTGCAAGGGCACCTGGTACAGCTTGGCATTCAATAGCACTGGATCCTTTCAATAGATAGCCAGGACTGCACTCAAAACGGACCACAGAGCCTGCTGAGAACTCTGAACCAATTCGTCTCCCATATCGAGGCTCTGGCACAGAACTACACTGACTGTCACTGGTCCGAGGCACCGCTACAATGAGGACAATGATTCAATTATACAAGAAGAAGAGGGAAACAAAACAACAGAAAGAAAATGCACACAACAGCCCAGTTCATGTTGACCTAAAACTCAAGTATGTTGTAACGAAGAGGTAAACAGGGTAAGAGTTACCTTGGTAGACAAAATGAAATCCCCTCGCTGATTGGCCACTCTTAGCATTGAAGCGAAGCATGATCTGATTGGAAGTTGCCAGTGGCAATGTTTCTCCTGGAGCAATTATAGACATATACACACAAAAACATGGTGATTTAAAAACATGTTATTTCCATAGACAACTGAAATTTCTCTCCATAGACTACTGGAATTGTATGTCATTTCTGTAGAAGCTTGTGGCCAAAAGCAAAAAATAACAAAATATAGTTCCATATAAACACACATAAACAAACACCAACTGTGCCTATCTGTTTCACTGTTGCCACATATCAAATTTCTCATATATTTAATCGTGTTTGCAGGGATTCTCCTTCAGTCTTGACTTGCGTTAGATGTATACAAATACAGATTTATATGCACACACATACAAAGGCAGAGAAAGTAATAGTGATAAATGAGAAAAACATGTTGTGGCTGACATTTAGAACCACCATTACATTGAAGATGTGTGTGTATGTGTGTACCATCATGAGAAAAAAAATAGTCCTTTAAAATGGTTCGGAATTAAATATAATATCAAGTAAATAAACTTTAGATGAACACATCTTGTCTTATGTTTTTTAGACTATTTAAAACACATCTGAACAAACCACAGAGCTTCTGGAACAATGTCCTTTGAAAAGATAAGAAGACTGAGAAAATGCTTGGCCATGAATCATGGCAAACCTGTCTGGAAAAAAAAACACATCAGAACATACACCTCATAACTCTGAAGGAGTGATGATCTGGGTCTGTTTGGCTGGGCACAGTGGAAAGATTGAGCCACCAAAAACCGTTCTGTATATCAAAATATTCAAAAATAAAATCACGTCAAAGTGACTTCCAGCATATATCACATTGTATTTTTGAATATTTGAATGTACTAAAGAACATTGTTCTGCTCTCAAAAATGGAAAAGTCAAAGTATGTCTGATTCAGATGTAGTAACAGTATGAAATACAGCTGTGCATTAAAAAAATGCATCCACATCTCAATGAAATGCAATAAGAGAAACTTGGTCCAAATGTCTCCACTTCTATGTATGAGTTCTTTGTTTCCAAGTTTTTTCATTCATAAAGTATAATTACTTCAGAACACTTGTCCTGCATTTTAGCATTGCTTTTTCTGAGTAAATAATATCATGTGTTTTTGATCATCTAAGGTGTAATTTCTGTAAGTTTTATAGTTTCTGTACCAGGATAATATAGCGGTTAGGTGGATCAATGTGCTACAAAATTATTTGTCTCAGTCTCTTCTGTAACAGAGATATCACACAAATTACAGTACTTATATTGACCTTGTTGTTCTTTCTCTAGCAGAGAGAAAGACATCTAAAATCCTCCTAAAAAAAACACACAATCTGCTTTGTATGAACTCATACAAAATAATTTAGATGGATAGCAGCTGGATCAATAAACTGCATCTACTTTCATTAGCAGTTAGAATCTTATTTTTTGTTAAATAGCTTTTAAACTTACAAGCAAAACACAAATTTAACTTTACAGAGAAATTACACACAGAATGCAGATTTCTAGACTTTGTGTCACTTTTTTTTTGGGGGGGGGGGTCCCTGCAGCATGCCCACTGGTGGGGGCACACAAAACTCAGATGAAAGGAGAACTTTGAGGCACTGACACAAACTGTGTTTATTATTTTATTATTTGTTATCTACATCTTTTTTTCATATATCAATATCCCTTCGTACTCATTTCTTCCTCAAAATAAAACTTAATTAGTTTTACCAAATACATCACTGTTCAAATAAATTCTGTGTGACACAAGCTGCCTTATATAGCTAACTTCATTATTGTAAAATTTCAAAGAATAAAAGGAAAATAGCAGACCATTTTTTTAAAGCATTTAAACTGGACTGGTGTTTTCCAAAACTAACGGCAGGGTAAATCATAATAATCAGTTTTATCAATAAATAAATTAATGAAAAATACTTTATTTATCCCTTTTCATGGAAATGAAAAAAATGGAATAAAAAAATTAAAATATAACAGTACAAAAGTCAGTACAGCTTGGTGCACAGCATGATTACAGCTTAGCTACGTACCTTATTTAGTCCTAATCTTAGAATGAAACAACAGACTCACCTGAGTGTGATCCAGCTAGAGAGCTGAGCAATCGAGCATTGTCATTGGCTCCATCAAACAACTCCACTGAGTCATTCATTGCTGTGTGGAAAACAGCAAACTGACCAAACACCACTATTGGGAAAAAAAAGTTTGACATTTAGTTTGCGTTTTGATTAGAACATCCAGTTTAAAAATGATGCCACCATTTTCATACATACCAAACTGTGGGGACACAGTGATGTAATATGAGCAAGTCTGTCTTGTGGTGTAGTTTAAAGGATAGTTTGGAGATAAAACTACACCTTCAGATCCACCATACTGTCCACCACAAGGAGCTGTTGAAATAAACAAACAATGTCATATTTCTTTTGGAAATGTCTGCATAAATTTCATAATGCTTGTATATTTTAATGGAATTTGGATTTTCCAAATTTATTCAAATGATCTATTCATATGTATTTTAACATTATGCACTCATATCTCCTTAAGAATGTGATGTCCTAGGGTCTGTCCTTCTGTACCATGATGTGTGTGTGATGCATATACCAGTCTTAAACAGAGTTTGGAAAAAGTCTAAGTTTAATAATATAAGACGAGCATACCACTTGATGTGTAAAACTCTAATCAGAACTTCTGTGTGCATCTAGTACTGCTGCTGATTATTGATAAAACTTTTACTGAAACTTTTACAGTATTTTAATTCTCATTTTTTCTTTGTTAACAAAAAAACTACAACCTTAAAATTAAAAATCTAAAATTCTTAGCTATGCTTCCAGATATTTTTACAAAGATAATCCCAATGAGAGATTTAGTTAAACTTCATATGCATGTTTGATGAAGAAAAGATATTATAACAGCACAAGTCAACTGGCACTGATAATTTGCAAGTCATATATCAGGAAAATGGTTCATTCATTAAAAGTAAAAGAAAATTTGTGTGGATTTTTAAAAGATAGTTTTGATAGTAAGTCATAGAATTAAACTAACCATGAATAAATCGAAGAAGTATTTCGCTGCATTTTTTCAAATGTGAAGAAAGACGCAGCACTAAATTAGTAGATGGTAAAATGGTAAATGTTGTTCACTTATGTAGTGCTTTTACTTTCATCTCTCAATGACCAAAGCACTTTAAAGATCCTGCAATACACCTATTCACGCACACATTCACACACTGATGGCGGCAGAGTGCCATGCACACTTGCACTAGTCTGGCCACCAGGACCAACTAGGGGTTCAGTGTCTTGCTCAAGGACACTTCGACATGCAGACTTCAGATAGAGCGGGAACTGAACCCATGACCTACTAATCAGAAGTCGACAACGCTACACCTGCAGCACAGCTGCCAGGAAAACTAGAAAAGCACTCAGAGACCAAACCTCCATCAAGATTACAGTTTCCCCATATTGTGATTTGCATCCCAATTACCCATTACTGAGTCACACAAACTCTCTAGCAGAGTGAAAAACGGCAGACAGAACCGACCTGTAGGAAGCGTCAGCTGCAATAACATGAGTGGCTATCTCAAATGTTAAAGAATCCTTTAAATTCCTGGATCCAGATAGTGATTCGGATCACCTCCAAAATTAAATCATCTTCCCAATCATCTTCTTCTTCCCATTCTGGATATAACGTGAAAATTTCATGAGAATCCGTCTATAACCTATTGAGTTATGTTGTAAACAGAAAAATGCCAGGAAAGATATAACCTCCTTGGTGAAGCTAACCAACAAACACCAACATGAAAGTATCACTTTTGTATAACCCCACGTGACGGGTTTTCAACATTCAAAGTCAATATACTTTTGATGATCCTGATCGCCTCCCAAAATTTAATCATTTGTTGATCTCCACATTATCAACAAAAATGTCATCAAAATCCTTTTTGAGTTATTTTGTACACAAACAAACAAGCACCAGCAAAAGCTTAACCTCCTTTGCGAAGGTAAAAATCTGTTAAACAAAAAAATGAGGAAACCACTAATATAATACAATCTCTTAAGAAAGCATTCTAATTTTTTTTAAATCACAATGATGCTTAGAGTCAAATTATCAACTGTTACCAGATCTGGTAACAAAAACAAGCACAAAGTTGCTGCTAAGCTGACCTAATAACTCAGAGCCTGTGTTGTAAAATTAGATGATGAATGTAATCAAGGCTTGTACATATTTATTCAATATTATTGAGCTCCACACAGCTCTAGTAACTTTATTAAATAAAACAAGACCATGATCAGAAAATTTTGACATGACAGTGTAATATTCAGAGTAAGAGTCCTAATCAGGTCAACAGTGGTATATTATTACACATATAAGTGCAAGGATTGTTATGCTCCTGTATAAAGGGATTTCAATTTGTAGTATACCAGAGCTGTGGCATGTAAATAAGATTGGCAGAGGGGAAAACTTCCTCTTTACTACCACTGAGCAGTGTGGCCTTACAGATCAAATTGATCTTGTTCTGAACAGCTTCCAGGTTTGAACATTTGCAACGATTTGTGTGATAAAGCTGATGAAAAAGAGCGCTTGGCTCTCAGAGATGTTCAAACAGTTGAATAAAGGTTAAGCTAAATAATTGAATAAATATGAGTTCTGTCTAAAGCCCACTTATTTGTGCACAAACTTGATATCATCTCTTGAGATGCTGTGCCAGGCTGGTACAGTAGCCAGCTTCATTTAATGTTTGCCTCCAAAAATATACCATTCATCTATATTAAGGTCAGATTACTGAACTAACGAGAGAAGCATTTTGCTGAATTAGGACATAAGTTACAGCCTGACAGTGAATCTCAAACACTGTATGTTTAATGCTACCTTTTTGGCCTAATTATTCCACTAAGAACTTTGCTGGACAAAAGTAAAAAACCATGCAAAGCAGAAACTTACTAATACTGAATTAACGTATTGCTACAACCACTGTACCATTTATAAACACCATATTGGAATACTTTTCCTTTAACCCAATAAAGCAAAACAGATCTTATCTTATCTACAGCCTCACTATGGCAGAAACTTTACACAAAACCCAGTTGTACGCCATATGATACTGGTTCCTGCCTCCTGGTGAACAGATTTTGTTAAAGTGTCAAATAAAGATTTCAGATTTTAAAAATTAAACTTTTTCTGCCTCGTTGTACTTAGATTGGCCTTTAAATGGTTAATTGTTTTTGCTCTTAAATGGTCTTGTTTTTCCCCTGCAGCTGGGGGTGCTGCCAATTGCACTTATAGGTAGCAAGCATGTCACTGATCTTATCTGTTTTTCTTGTGCATTAAAAAAAGAAATCCAACTACATTTGGCCTGAACGTTGCTTAGCTAACGAGAAAATTTCATGTCTAATTACCTCTTGGGCTCTTGTGGCTCAAAGCCTTTTTGATACGATACAAAAGCTTTTGCTTTTGATGTCTGTGGATGCACATTTGTATGTGGGCAAAAAAAAAAAAAAAAAAAAAAACCACCACTACACTTATGTGATGCTGAGCTGTAGAACAGGGAGGGATCTTTTGTATTGAACGCTGCTTAAAAAACACCAAAAAACCAAAATCTATTAACTCATACAACCAGTGTTGACCCATAAGAAAGAGACCAAATAACTTGATCCATATTTAGTGTCCTCATGAGAGTGGTAAACCTTGCATGTTAACAGTACTTTGGGTATTTGCATGCTTAAACAGCAAGATAAGAAAATAGAGGTCACCTGCATTTCTCTCAGTGCCTCTAAATGTGTGTGGGCAAAACATCTACAAGAAGAACATCCGTCAATGCCATTCTTCTCATTACACAACAAATGTCACAAGTTTTCTTACCTCTATTCCTTTCACTCAACCTGACCTCTCCTTTTCTTGTTTCATGTTATTTGCTATGGAAGGAACCTCTATGAGTCACTCCCAGTAACCACCGATAGCATTAGCAGTGATCCCTAACAGACTGTAATTATCACCTCTAGGCTTGTGCAAACTGATAGAGCATATGTGTGCAAAGGTTGAAAGTGCTCGATGAGACAAAGGACAATGTTTTGATAATTAATATGAAGCTTGGGTCAGGGGTATGACTGCTTCTGAGATGTAAGGATGAGATTTTATGAGCAGGATCATAAAGCCCAAATGTTATTAGTTATTAACTTTGAACATTTTCTTAAACATACTCATGAGGGTAACTCCCTCAATCAAAGACTTAGGCATGTTTAGTCTTTTGGAAACTGTGCATAAGAGGCTTAAAGAGTACATCAGAGATTTTTCAAGCACCATCCGATTTCAGCGCAGAGTAGTCATGCAAATTTATTTGTAACATATGTCATACCCATCTATGAGTCTATGAAAGCCGAAATTCTTAGCTGAAGCTTCCCCAAATAGACTTACTTGTTGTAAATAAGGATGACTTTAAAACTTGGTTTCTACTTCCTTGCTAGATATCTGTTACACACCCACTCACTCATCCTCCTCCCCTTTCTTGTTGTTTTCTTGTCTCCTAAAGCGACATAATAATAACCACCTTTTTTTCCCTCCAGATTGTGCACAGGGATATTGATTGATATATTTTGGATTGATTTTTTGCTGTGCTGTTGCGCTGAAACCCTCAGGTCTAGAGGTCTTGTCTTGATCTACCCACAATTCCCAGTGGTACTGCTCTAGGCTCAGGTGTCAGCCGTATCAAGAGCCTCAATACACTTTGATCACTCACACCTTTCTCAAACACACACACACATAAATGCAAAATGAGTCACAAGTCACTCTGTTTCTCTCAAACATCTATGAGCTTTGATCATCTGCATGCATTCACAACACTTTTGTAGTCCTACCTCTCACTGTTGGGTCTCATTTTCCTTTTTCTCCCTCTCTCTCTCTAACACACACACACACACACACACACACACACACACACACACACACACACACACACACACACACACACACACACA
>JBAMHX010000001.1:20028044-20044906 GCA_037177515.1 Pseudomugil tenellus
TGCTGACAACCTCTCCATTTATGTTTCATCCTCTTCAAATACATAAGGACTAAGAATCATACAAAAACAGTCACTTAACAATGTTTGAACAAGAAACTTTAGCAGAACATTTTCTACATCCCAGGTAGGTCAGTTCTCTCTTTTAACTGGAAGCCATTTAGATGTGATAAGTGGCAGTATTATCTTGAAATAAGCTACATGAAATAGAAGATGAGATAAAATGACTTGACAAGGTCTTTTTTCTTCACAGTCTGTTACTCTCTATTCCAAAATTGCTAGTGTGAGTGCAATTATGCCATTTTTATTCTCTCCCACCCTCATCTCCTTCCCCCTTTACTGCCTCTTAGTCATTATTAAACAGCTTTCATAGGGTATTAAATGGCATGAATTAGTACCGATAATAAGTAATGTCCATTTATTTGTAAATGTGTGTGTGTTTGTGTGTGTGTGTGTGTGTGTGTGTGTGTGTGCGTGCACACTTTAAAATGTTTTGTTCTACTGAAAAGTATGACTTATCAGAAGTTTATAACTATCTGGAACTAAGTCTGGTCTTTACTCAGATCAAAACACACAAACTCTAGGACAAATACATGGTGTTATGTTAGCTACTTGGCAGGTGTCATTTTATTGCCCTTCTTAGCTGCTAATCAGACACACTGCTCAGTCTCAAATCCTTGACAACCTCTGAAAACACAGTTGTATGATTCTCAGTTTTTAGCCAGTCGGTGGCATTTATGAAGAGGCTTTTAGCACACTTCTTATCATATATTGGCACACGCTGCAACTTAAATTAAGTTCCATGGTAACCCCATAAGTATTGGAAATTACCTGTAATTACCACAATTGAAAAACAAGAAATTAGAGAGTATATAACTGAGATAAAGTGAATTGAATGACAGCGCTTCTATTTTGATTCAAACTGAGAGCCCTGAATTTAAATTGCAAAGGATGCAGCTTAATTATTCATATAAGAGGTTGCCTGCAATTATTTATGTCTGACAGTGGTGCTTTGCGATAGCAACATGTGTAAAAATGGACATTAAGCAAAATCAAATAAAAGAAGTGCCAAAGACCATTTTGGAACACCTGGCACATAACATACATTATGTTTGTTTTTACACTAATAAAAAATCTTTTTTTCTAATTAACAGATTTCTTAAACAACAGATAAGTCAACTGCTTTTCTCCCCTACCTTTACACGACGGCAGTACCCTGTCCCACACTGGTTTCCCATCATGCCCCATGACACAGGTAATGGTATCGTCCCCCAATATTGTATAACCATGGTGACAGCTGTAGGAGACTTGAGAACCCAGTTTGTAGTCGTAGCCTGTCCGACTGGCATTCATTACATTACCAGGGTCAAAACAAGCTTCTCTTGGCTTTTCTGTGGATACAAAGACAAAGATTAATCAGTCCTCAAAAAACTGTCTTTGTGATTTGGTGTGAGGCCAACTTGGCATTAATGAGATGAAACTGAGAAAATATTAAGGTTATACTTCAAACAGAGATGATAAATAATGATAAAATCACAGAAGTGGAGGGTAATGGCAGGAAATAGACCACAGAGATTTTCCTTTTTAATTAGAGATAAATAGGATAGAAAAATATTAACAACTAAGTTCACATGAATCATAAGCCCTGATTTGTGGAACAAACAGCTGATCATGCAAACGTGGAACAGTATGTTGTCTCAGCTGAAAACACTTGAATTGGAGCAAGATTAATAAGACTTTACAGATAAATCTATTATCCACTCTACGCACCAGTCATTACTTCACATCTTAGTCTGTTCACTTAATACACTCATAATTTATTGACAGTAACTGTTAAGTATGCTTGATATGATATCTTACTGGTTTAATTCAAATTGCAAATATGTTTTCTTAAATTATGATATAACTTTTAAAAAATATGTTTGGTCATTTTCCATCCAGTAAACGTGAATAAGCTTATATCAATCTGTGGTTTAATTGTTTCATTATTGCAAAAATGGACTTTATTTTATTTTTGTTTAACTTTGTAAAATCTATCACTTTAAAAGCCGTCTTTGGTGTTCTTGCAGTTTTTATCATACTCCTCATTTCCCTTTCAATAAAGATAATCTTTTCAAAAGTTGGTATTACCCATCATTGATTTCAACATACAAGAGCTCATAGTGTGAAATGGTGGTAAAAACATACAAATACACTTTAAACTGTGATGATTTAATTACCTCTATATTCAATGGCAAATCCGGACATGCCCAGTGAGGCATCAGATCTGAATGCCAGGAAAAGATTGTTACCACTGCTCTCTATCCGTTCCGGGGCCTGGTTGCCTTGGAGACTTGTTAAAAGCGGCCCATTAGAGTCTTCACCTTCATAGATGTGCAGGAAGTCGTAACTTGGCTCCATATTGAAACTGATTAAAAAAAAAAAACACACAAATACAAAAATTAAAAAATAAGTTCAGGAATCTTAATTTGTTCATAGTTTTGTTCATCATGTGTTTGTTAAAAATTCTCTTCACACATTTTCTTTGGAACACTTTTTCTAAAAAATAAGGAACTTTAAGTATTTGCAGGCATTTTTATTCTGTACACGAATAAGTACGACCAAAAATGTTGCCTCTCCCCTTTTACAATATTATCTGGAGACATTAGTCTTCTGGATTCCTGGAAGTCCAATAAAATACAGTACACAAAAAAAGAAGTTTCATTCCGTTTGAAATGCTTGTATTAGCCCTCATGCCTTTAAGGTCACTTGATAGATTTTGGGCTTGCTAATTCATCTGAACTTTTCCAGTACTTGCACAAGTAGCACTGAAATATAGTAAAGAAGAAGCAAGGACCATGAAAGGTAAATATGACCTCTTAAAGTTAAACATTATAATGTTACTGCCACCTAAATCTCCGACAGCTCCTAATGCATCTCTTTAAAGTTTTACTGGTTCATTTTGAAAGCATCTCTTCATCTCATGAGTGTGAACATTTATACATTATATCTAAGTTTGCTTAGAGGATTTCTATGTGTACAATAGCTCAGTCATGTGTGATGATATCCGGTTCCTGTTGGTTGCAAGTCATAGAATTTCATCTGGGCTTTGTGTGGATGTGCCATGACAGAGAAAATACTGATTAAGAGGAAAAAAGACAGAGAGAGGTGCTGTGTATACACTGACAGACTCTGTGGGACTTTGAGTTCCTTTCGCACCATACTTTTCTTTTATAACTAAATAAACATTGACACCTTTATGCACTGAGTTTGGACATTAGGTACTGTAAGTAACTAGATAAGGTACCATTGTGAATAATTTATGTACAAATAACTTGACCTAAGCCTGTTTTCACTGAAAAAGTATGAAATTATCATGATTAATACCTTGTGCATTATTTAAAGACTTTGAGTGTGAATACCATAACTTCCAAACATCATAAAATGAATATGGAGATCTCAGAGATAAAAACTGGACAAATAAAATAACATTTTAACACTTGTGAGCTGAGTACAAGGTATAAACTAAGGGGGGGGGGCTGTCACTGAATCACTTGTGCAGCTCACATGTGCTCAGTACATGGTAACTAAATGTACATAACACTAGTTTTAAAAAATAAATCATAATGTTGTTTACGGAGGAAAGATGCAAGGCAAGTACTCTTCGGTGTGAGAACTCCACTTAAAAATTGGTTGTTATCAAGTTGATAGAAAGATTTACCTAAACTCTTACCTACTAATTACTATTGAGTCTGTGAAAGCCACATTAAATGTTATCAAATCTGGCAAAAAAAAAAATAGATTGGTAATATGTTACTTTATTAAAACCAATTTTGAATAAGGTTTCATTTTTGTCCTGTTTTTCATTCTGTCTTGATGTACCAGTTTCAGTCACGCTCGTACAAAATTTAGTAAAAACACAATTTTGCGTTGTTTTAAAGATTATTTTTCTAAAACACCATTAGAAGCGTCAGACAATGACAACAGGAAGTAGTCGAAACATTTTAAGCAGGTAAATAAGCTACTCGGTCTTACAAAAAGTACCATTAAAACAGTTCAACCTAAAAAGACAGTATACATTTTTACAAAAGATAATTTTATGTTGTACCATTTACAGATATTGTTGTATTTTGTTGGGCAAAGTTAACTTGAAAGCCTTCTTTAATTCTAAACAACATGCAGGTTGATTATAAAAATGATCCAAGGTGAACATATATTGCACATGTATATGAAATTGTCCATGAACTCTTAGATAATAACTAGAATAATAATTCTTTCCCTGCCATGTCCACCTCTCCTACATAAATTTCAATTTATATGAATAAACCAGGACGACACCATACTCATGAGGAAACTATGAACAACAACCTTCACTTGTCAAGAAAAGCTCATAAATATACATGTAGCGAAAGGTGCGAGTGGTCACGTTTTTATAGCGAGAACACCGTCTTCTAAATTTAACTTGAGGTACCTTTTGAAGATGAGGGCGATGACAAAGTCAGGATTGACTCGGATTCTCCAGTCGCACTCTTTTCCAGGGGGGTAAGGCTGGGGGTAGTTAGGAGAAAGAATCACACCAGAGGGCCCACTGACGTTACCCCCACAAGTTGCTGAAATTAGATAAACAGCAAGAGAAAAAAAGGAGAAACGTGTTGACGTATCAGAATGCACAATGATTGTGCAAACACTTAACTATCCTAAATAGGTAAAGTGGCATCAAGCTAGTCAGTAAATATACCAAGTGTTAGTTAAGAGGAGGAA
Source organism: Pseudomugil tenellus (assembly GCA_037177515.1). NCBI lineage: Eukaryota > Metazoa > Chordata > Actinopteri > Atheriniformes > Pseudomugilidae > Pseudomugil > Pseudomugil tenellus. The sequence goes on from JBAMHX010000001.1 coordinate 20,032,782, forward strand.
TATTTCCCTGTGGTATCACATATTAACCCCACAGGTAGCAGGAGAGACTAGGAGAAAAAAAGAAGTGAGAGATTGTGATATTTATCCACCAGCAGTCCTGTTAGTTCACATCAAGTCAGAGAACATGAAAGAGTTAGAAAAAGATGCATTCAAGCAGCAATTTGATGATGTAAAGGAGTCTGAAACATGCAGAGGTGTCTTGGGGGTGGCGGGGGTGTGTGAACGGATTATCAACAGTGAAATAGAGGTAAACAAAGGCATTAACAGTTGCAAATCACTCACAGACAGCCACAAAAACCCACTGCTGTAAACTGTTGTGTATAGTGTTGAGTAATGCGTTTAATCTTTTGAGCTTTTGAACATGAAGGATTCATCTCCTGAGGTGAAAATGTAGGGGAGGGAAATAGGGCAAAGAGGAAAATGGAAGCAGATTTAAACACTACGTTTTTATCTGGAGTTGTGCAAAACGTGAGGTTACTGGTAAAGGGTCAAAGTCACTATTAGAAATAAATCCTAATGTTTTGACAAGGCACACTTGAGGATACTGCTGGAAGATTTTTACTTAGACTTAGAAAAAAAAAGGAGAGGATGACATGAAAAAAAAAGCTGCAACGTAAGGCAAATGGCTTCATCTGTTGCTGCAAGCTTGCAGGTTGACAGTGTTCTATTCTGTGCAGGTATTTATTTTTTAAATTATTTTACCAGCTTGCTCATGTTATTTGCAGCCTACCTTCAGCTTTGGATGATGTCAGACTTAATTTTAGTTGCATAATAATTAATATTGCAGCAGAACAGAATTTCTGTTGCTTTTCCTCAGTTATCTGTTTTGATTATTTTGACATAAAAACTGAACTGGACAGAGTTATTAAACAGGAAAATTTTGAAGATTAAAGATTTTCCACCCGAATTAAGACATTTAGCTAAAGCTGCAGGGAAATAAATTAAGAGTATTGGGGAGAATAATCTGCGTAGCTGCTAGAAATGTTGTCTTTGGCTAACATTTTTGGGTTTTTAGACTGCATGTGAGGGAAGGGAAAATACTTTCTTTTATCACTGATTTGATCTCTTGTCATACAGGGAATGCATTTATTTTTTTTGATTCAGAAGAATGAGTCAGGTTGCAGGTTTCTGCATCATTTCTTTCCTTTACTAATGAAGTCAAGTAGAACCTGTGTGAGGGTGGACAAAAGGAAATATGGGAGAGTGAAAAAACAGAAAGGTGCGAATGAACTAGAGCTGGAGATGCAGGAGCTCACTGGTTTACAAAGTGGGTCAGATGGTGGTGATAATGGAGAAAAAAAACTGGCAAATATGCTCAGGATTCCCAATACTTCTGACAAAGAAATCTAATCACTGCCAACTCTCTCACTTGGTGATACTATATCTACCACCTTATCATTCAATCCTCCCAGATGTAAATCTTTCTTTTTAGATCTACTCACTTGAGCTGATGCTTTTTAATATTCTTCCACATTTTTTTAGTCAAACATGGTACACAGATCATCACTGGTCATCACTGGTGTGAACACAGTTAATTCCACTCTTATCTTGGTGGTCAACACTGTTTACCTACCCATACATGTTGGAGGGTCAGGTTGCCAGTAGAATCTGTTATCCATCTGCACACATGTGATGGTCTCTTGGCCTTGCAGCTGATAACCAGGGTCACACTGGAATGTCATGCTGTCACCCGGCTCCTTACTGTCCCCATACCGAGATCCATTTACAGGGATGCCAGGGTCGTTGCAGGTTGTCGCTGTTGTAGCTGACCAAAAGACAAAAATACTGTTGGTTCTGACACAGATACACTCAGTTTTGGCAGAAGCAGTGGACAAAGAAGGCATGTTTACTGTAAAAGACACTAGTGCTCATCACAAAGAAACTCCTAATGAGGCTATTTCCTGATGAACACCAATAACCATATTTTTATCTAAGTAATGCAGAAGTGGTTCCCTTCTGGTTCATTCAAACCGTATTTTATTTTTGTTTTTGTGTCTCTGTTTGCATATAGCAGAACACCCGGAAGAGATGACAAGATTTATGTGACCTGAACTGCTTACCAAACAACAATCAGCTTCACGACAAGTATTTTAACCAAGAGGTTTGTGCTAATATTAACATATGATCCTATTATGAAGCACACAAAGACACTGTAATGTAAAAAAAATTTTAATTATTTACTTTGTTATTGGAAGGTTTTTAGATATTATACATTTTAACATTCTACATATTTCTGTAAAATAAACTTAAAAAAATCCCATCAGCTGAGGTAACCTCGTTGAGATAACCATTTTGATGTGTGTTATTTTCATCATCGTTGTCCTTGAGATATATTCTGCTCACTTCCCAAAATTTACCAAATGCACCGTGTATTGTGTTACAATAGATGCTGTACCTATACTGTAGAACCTGCATGTCAAAGTACAGAAATGGGAGGATACAAAAGTTTCTGCAGCATTTGAACAGTTCAAGCCTCTATTAACTTTTTTGATATAGCATGTAAACAACATAGTTTGTATGTGTATGAGGCTCAGAGTTATTTAGTGGAGGTCTGTGTACCTCACAGCACAGCTATCACAGCAGCAACACACAGAGTGCAAAGAGAACAAAATCGTTTAAATGAATTACTTCAGTTCTTGAAAAGCAAAATAATTTATCATTTAAAAAATAATGCCAAGCTGAGTCCTGTTGCCTTATGTGTAGAGATAATCATAAATGCTTTTATTTCATCACATTTCGGCTTTTTGTTTATCTCTTGTCTGAGTAAAAAGAATCGCTCTATTCCCAATGTACAGAATTTACTCTAATGCTTCAATAAATGCATTTAAAAATGTGTAATTTCCCTCTGATGTTAGGTCATCTGCAGTAGCTTCGCAACAGATTATATTTCAAAATCTTTGCTCTAACTAGTGGCGCATGACACACTCAAACACTAATTTATATCACAAACTTTTGCAGCCATATGCCCCCAGGAGTTCCCTGAGGTTATGTGATCAGGGTCTATTAGTCATGCAGAACTCACAGTTAAGGACTAAAGGTGACAGAAACTTTGCAATAGTGGAACTAACATCTTCTGAGTCAGAGAACTATGAATTCTGTATCTATTTAACGGCAAGTGAAAAACAATCTTTTAAGCTTGTTCTGTTTACTGTTGATATTGTTTAATATTTTCTTTCTCCTCTTTCTTTGTGAAGCACCTTTCTTGAAAGGCTATGTATAAATAAAGATTTTTTATTTCTTTAAAAGGAATTTATGACCCAAACATTTGGCTAATGTGAGTAATAACGGATGATTTCTGATGTCAATATGCAGTATTTGATGCATGTTGCTGATCCAAGGGGGCTGCTCTTTTCACATGCCAGACAGTAATTTTGCAGAAGAGGTTTGTCTCTCATGGGATCATGTAACCTAATGGGCTTTGCTTTACAATCCCCCCTCTATAAACACAAGGGGATCTTATTTGCTTTTTATACCTCTTCGGACAAAGCAAAAAGGCCAAAAACAGTGTCTGAAGAAGTCAGAAAGAAGAAGGCGGAAAGGGATCGCTCGAGAGGAAGACATGAGTCAACCTTGGCAAAAAATGTGCTTGTTAGAGTCTACTGAAAGAACAGTGTGAACGAAAAACCCACGGTCTGTTTACCTTAGTATTATAAGACTGGTAAGTTGTCGCTTTTCTTGCTGTGCAAACATACCAAAGTGTAAAGTACAATTAAACCATTTCCTATGATTCGTATATATATAATTTTCTTTTTTCCTATTATGTGAAACCTGCAGCTGAAACAATGATGCAGCTAATTTATTTCTTTACTGGCTTACTAGTCATTTTGCGCTTGATGCCCAAACCCTTATGAAGAAACACATATAATGCAACCCTAAAACTTAATGTGATCCATGTGGCTGCTGAAAAAACAGAAACAGTGCTGCTGCACGCTGGGAGAAGGCTTATAGGTGTCAATAGGCTTGAATTTATGTTAAGTATTAAAGTAACAAAATGGTTATTTTGTTACTTTAATACGTGATTGTTACTTTAATACGTGATTTAAATAAATTGTGCCAAAGTTACTTTCATTTGATACTAAACTATTATTTTTAATAATGTTTCTGGGACAGTTTTGGGGACAGTTTATGTCAGTGTTAAATCCAAATAAGTACATAGCATCACCACAGCAACAGCTAGATGGGATTCACTAGATGTATCTTTCACTCAACTACGGCCATTTGCGGTGGGTTTGCCAAATTGCAAAACAATGACAATTGTAATATTTATTAAAATAAGCACAATTTCAAATATGTAAGGAGAAAACCTTTCCTTTATCATTTGTATGTTTCACCTTTTCCAGCCTTGACTGACACACCTTTCCTTTTAAACTGGCAATGTTAACCTGAACCTAGTCGAGTATCTTTGTAAAGACCTAAAAAATATTCTCTACTCAATCTACTCTATTGTGCATGGACATATCTGCCAATTTGGAGAATTTTCCAAATGCAAGGTGTTTCAAGCTTGTGTATCAGTCCCAAGGACACCTGGTACCACTGCTGCCAAAATTAACACAGTTATTAGTTTAAGGTCTGAATGTGATTGTGAACTGGGAATTTCAGTCTTGTAATTTTTGCCACAGATCTCTGTATTTCCACCTGTCTATCGAATCCAAAAATAAAGATAAAGATAAATAAAGATTAAGCCTTTATATCTCATGAGCTTAATTATACTGAACACTTTGGTTTCACCTATTGGATGACTGAGAGGCTTGCGCTCAGCAGTTTTATACAACTGAAGCACACCATGTTTATTTTGTTTTATTTGTTTGTTGAGCATAGTTTTCCCAAGACTTTAACTTGGCGGAAATTACAACACATATGGTCTGTCTACAATTTACACAGCAGACTGTGGCACAATATGTGACAATATGTGAATTTTGTCTTTATTGTTTTAATTTATCTCTTTATCTGTGTTGTTTATGAAAAACCCGCTGTATAGACTTTGAATTGGGTGCAATGTCTGAATCCATATTCTGGACAAAATAACAGGACACCTTCATATGACAACTGGACTGGACAATAACACCACCCACATGAAGTTATCGCTTTAAAAAAAAAAATCAAATATAGAGATATTTTATGGCTAAATATACAATCATAATGTTGTGTTGAAACAAAGATGAGGAAAATATGCACATTCATCAGACACTTCAACAAAAACTGATAACAGAAGAGAAATGTGTGGAAAGGTCACCTGATACTCAATAAATCCAGAAACCCTTCTTCATATGAATAAGTTCAGTGCTTCAGTAAATCAGCATGGAAATACATTACGATGGTAATGAAATAGCAGTGTTTTGATCATGACGTTAGTGAGCGTACATATATATTGCTTTAAACAGAGTGAATGCTGAGATGCAGTGAAAAAAAAAACAAAAAGAAGAAGATCTAGATATGTGACATGTTTTAAAAAATGACAGATTTGTATAACTTATGAAAGCATGAAGTTGTGTACAAGGTGCAGAATAAATGTCTGGTAATAAATGGTAAGATAAAGTTGAACAAGGTGGGCATTTATGTGTGTAGGTGTCTCTTTGATCAAGCCGATAAAGCGCCGCCTTTAAAGACCAATAGATAAAAACTGTGGTAAACATGTTGCTTTGACTGAAGGAGAGAGAGGTGAACATGTGGTAAATTACATAAAAGCAACCCCGATTGACCATATTTAAAATCCCACAAAGCACATCAAAGCTGATTTCATGACTGGAAAAAATACAGTGTCTGTGTTCTGCTTTGGAGATTAGCCATATATTCTTCCTCCCTGGCTCAGAACTTGTTCACCCATTGTTAATTCAAGTGCTTGCATGTGAAGATGGCCACTTCTTTTTAGCGTTATACTTTTGTTATTCAGGACATTCAGTAATATCACATGTTACCTTATTTTCCATATTACAGAAGATTGCACTTATTAATGTCAAACTCGTACACTTTTCTTGATTTCAATGATAAGGTAAAAAACTTCAAGAAAGAAGTTATGCACTAAGACCGGTCAGGCTGCAGCCAATGCAAGATGTTTAAGTCTTTAATCCATTTCACTGGTGGAAAAAGTTGTTCATCACAATATTCTGTAAGAAAGGTTTAACAAGTCACCTAAGGTAGTAAAATGTGAGACAAAATATCTGGAGGATTACAGTGAATGATTGGCTGAGATTAAAACTTCAAAGATTGAAGAGTAAATCATGTTACCATCATTAAAACTGTGATATCTGATGAGTTTATGCTTTATTCATTTATTTTTTTCTTCTTTAGAGCTGTGTTAAAGCACACATTTACACAACAGTGACCATTTACTGCAATACAGATCTTTCTGACAGAAAGCCCTGAAGGCAAATCTGCCATGTGCATCTGTTTCCCACGCTTCACCAGAAGTAACAATTCAAGTGGTCATTCAAATTTATCTTTCCGTCTTTCCACATTGCTTTGTGTCCAAATAACAAAGCAGTCACACATGCTTCATTAATATGAAGAGTAGCATGTTTTTAGTAACTTTTACTTGTAATTTTGAACAAATAATTAAAGCAAACCTTTACAACTTGTCTAACACAAAGTAGCACTTTTCAGTCATCAGTTTTGTAACACAACTCAAAATTGAGCCATAAACTTCTGGTGAGGCATCAGAAGTAAGCCTTTAAGGCTCAATAAGCCTTTGTCCCAAGGTGATGTATTAAATGTCTCAGTCAACTATTTGGTTTCAGGTTTATAGAAATGTGTTAAATTATACATTAAAGTCAGATTAATTATCCTATTACAAATATAAATGGGGTTTATAATAATGTTAAAACTAAATTGGTTTTACAATTAGATAATTTAATTGCTAACTTAAAAATTGGCATTTCTTTATACAAGACCACCCAAGTCAATGCATCAGAATTGTAACATTTATAGGGGATTTTGAATGTTTTAGAAGTTCATGTGTAAAATTGCTTAAATGATGATGGTGAAGAAATTAAACTACTTACTCGAAAATTGTATTGAAAATCCTTGTTTGCTGATGAAATAATCAGAATCAAATTGCAGTGTGAGTATGTTGAAAGTTGAGTGAATATCTTCAGGGAGGGCTGGGCCAGACCATTCTTTTAACTGGATCCCACCATCTGATGGCCCAGATGGACCATCCCAAACTCTCAGAATATCATGGCCGATCTCAGTGTCAAAGACAATAAAGTGAAGGCTGGGAAAAACACAGAAATACACAAAATCTTATCAACAGTGTTAGGAAACAAAAATAAGAGTACATCAGAAAAAAAAGATATGCCATTGGTCATGCAAGTACACATTGCTTTCAGCAGTTGTCACAGTTTGCTAAAAAAAAAAAAAAACACCCACATGGTGGCATCATGACTAATGTGGTGTACCCTCAAACACAGCTGGGATTTTGAAAGCAAATATTCATCATTTATTAATAAATATATTACCAGTCTTAAATTTGATGGATTTGTGATGTTTCTATTATCAGATCAGGCTAAGGTTGGCTAAGATTGCTAACAGCCAATGGGTAGAAACAACAAAATAGTTGTTTTATTACTTTCTGAAACCCTAAATTCCTGAAGTAGTATAAAAGAACAAAGATTCCTCCATATAAGTCCAGGTCGATACTAAAGTGCATATCAAGCCACTTCATAATTACCTAATAGTCTTTCCTGTGTCAGCTTCTATAGTCCAGGTACAATGGAGGTTGTTGTCATATGGAGCAGGGTATCCAGGAGACAGAATCCGCCCAGACACTGCTCCTGTTATGTGACCTCCACACTCCGCTAAAAAGACAGAAGATAAAGTTATTTAATTGTGGAAAAAACAGACATTTGGGTTCTTAAAATCTAATAACCTATTTGATCTTATTTGACTTAAGTTTACTGAGTATCACTAACAGGTGCATCAAAACAACAAATAATTCCAGTCTCTTGTGGTTTGCTAAAGTAGCAAAACTAGCTAAAAGTAATTGGAAAGACATATGAAATTTAAATAAATTGATAGATGAGGTTTTAATAACTTTATACTTTGCATCTGTAATGTTTCTTGTTGTGAGCTGTTTGAACAGGATAATGTTGGTGGTGATAATTATGTCTTTGTGTCTGACTTTGCTCAGACAACTATTAGCTCATAATCATATTCAGGTGTGAAGGATGAGTTAAGTCATAATCAGTTAAAAATACTCAAATCATTAACCTTGATATACTGTACCAAGGTTGATAACATTGACTGCCAGAATATCATTCAACGATATTCTTATAGTGTTTATGTTTTGAGACAGAAAACTATACTTATAGCTCAATAAAGAGAACTGAAATATGTGCTTTTCTTCTATTGTTTTTAGTGGAAAGTCATTGGGAAGACAGTGAGAAGCAGTGTTTAAGGCTTGGAGCAGATTTCAAATCATCATGGTGATACACAGCAGTACCCATGGTAGCCCAGTGAACCAGAAGATCGCTGCCGATTAGGACATATTTTGCCACAGAGAATGCTTTATATATATATGTATATTGCATTTTTGTGTGCGGTAAACAGGCATTGCAATAATTTGCAATATGAAAACAAGGGCATCCCACTTGTGCTGCATTTCCCTGGGCAGAATACACATAAATATGCATTTACATGTGGACACAAAGAAGAAAGGAAGTACCAGATAACTACACAATCACACAGAAGGTCAGAAAGACATTTAAAAACACTTATGCAATCATATCAGTCCATTCTCCCACACACAGTCAAAAGCTGCTTACAGTACTTATTGTCCTTATTATAGAAGGAAAAGGCAAATATCCTTTTGGGTTTAATGATTAAAGGTAAAGGCACACACAAGAATTAGCAAAATATGACAAATCATGCACACAGGTATAGAGAGGACATAAGACGAGTTGACAAAATGAACTGTGAGCTGAGATAGGGAGAGCATAGCACAGGAGCCCCCCATAGGTAGACCACTACTGAGTGTGGGAGATACAGAGAGAAAGATGGCATGGGCACAGCCTGAGGCAAGGCCATGTCATGATCTCCATACTAACACACACAGACCCAGACAGTTATAGACAGAAAGTGTCAAAGAGGAAGAAAGACAAATAGACGGAAGAAAAAAAAACCCAAAAAAAGCAGCAGTGTGTAGTTTGCTCAGGGTTCTCCAAGCAAGTATTCCTCTAGTTGCTTTGTTACCTGAAATAAAACAATGACACAAGAGCTACAAACTAACAACCATTCACACACTTTTTACACTGAACCAGTCACATTGGATCTCAATTTTATTAATACTCATACTTAAATATGAATCACACATATTTATTCATATGTATTATTGTTGTTGCCATTAGCAACTGCACCAGGCTCATGTCCCCCTCAAAAGGCTAAGGTTTACTGACAGGTTAACATAGATGAGGCTAGAGTCTGAATGTGCACCACGCGCATGTCAATGTGCATGCACAAAGTATTTCAGGAAAAGAAGACATGTGGTCTAATGAATGCAAATTTGCTTTTGGGATTTCAAAGGTAGATAGAAACAACACAAGAATACAGATAAACAAATGTTCATGTGGCATTAGTGTCACTGGTGCTTGCCCAATTAATATTAAAAGTTGCTTGCTGCATATGTTGCATACAAAACTATTTTGACATGTCCAAAATCCACAGCGAAAAGCAAAACAGACAACAAGCAAACAAACAAAAACATCAAGCACCAACGTCAAAACTATAAAAATTGTTTGATATATTTATCGTAAAGTGAAGTTCCATTTAAAGCTAAATCTATTGTGTAGCAGTTTATCAACTCAAAAACTTGGACAATATTCAAACTAGTAAGTAAATTAGTGAAAAACTATATTGACTGTATATTGTTACTGTAATGCAATGCTATATTCCTGTTTTCAGTTTTTGCAACCAAAAAATGGATATGTAACATTTTAAACACACAATAATGTTAATTTTCTTGATTTTAATTTTCTTGTCATTTTTTATATTTTTCTACCAAAGTATCACCGCTACTGTAACTAATCTAAACTAACAACACATAAATAAGACAAACCCACTAGAGATTTAAGTAAGAAAAGGAAAAGCAGAGCTACATCATCAATCTTTTAAACAACAAGGATTATGCGGCTGTGAAATGTTTCATCATAACTCATTATGAATTTGATATAAAGTTAACACATATAGATGAATTAGTATCATTTTCCATCACACTATTTTTGCCTCATCATCTTCACTGAAAATATTGGATTTACTGTCACATACTAGGAACAACTCAGAGCCAATGTTTCTATCTTTAGAGTGTTTTGGTGGGAAAAAAAGAAGAAAAAATTGTGTAAAATAAATAAATATCATGCATGGCAACATCGTGTAGTCCAAGGGCAGATGGTGTACTCCCAAGTGGACAAGCCAGTAATGTATCTGTTCACAGGGATGTATTAACACTAATACACATATCTGTAACCGCCTTGAATCAGTCCCAACTCTCTTTTTCAAACTGTTCACCCAAGTTTCATAGAGAAATACTGATGCATTTGGTAACATACAGTGCAAGTTAGCTGCTATACTAACCGATACATGAAGGAAGTGGCTTGTCCCAGACTCGTCTATCACCGCTAAGACAGGTCAGTGTACTGCTGCCATGGAGACTGTATCCAGGGTTGCAGGAGTACAGAACGAACGTGTTGGCATAATGGCCATCATCCTGGATCTTATATCCATAACTAGGAACACCAGGCTCCTCGCAGCGTACGAGGTCAAAACCTGAAAGAAACACACACACACACAGGTGTGAACACACATACAGATTAGGTTTTCTTGACTATATATAAATGAACAAAGCGATTCAGCTCTGGACAGGAGAACATAAGGTCACTGTACTCTCCTGAATCTCTTTATTTCCTGCAGAAATTCTGAATTTGAACATTCTGCAAATGCTAAAAAATCTACAGCTGCTGTGAAAACTTCTGTGAAAACACTTCTTCAGCCTCTAGTCATTTGCTAGTTTCCGAAGAACTTTAAAAATGCATAGCCTTCTCGATATGTTTTTTAAAAAATGACAGCAGTGGTTGCAATAAGGAGCACCAGTTTTTTTTTTTTTTTTTTTTTTTTTTTATAGACTAAAAATAATTTCATATGGAACAGAAGTAGGTTGTTTTTTAAAGATAAAGAAAATTTCCTGCTTCAAAGACAGGTGGATAAACAAGGACAGAGCAATTTCACAAATGCATTTTCTTTTGCGCTGGTTGGTCTTCCACTGCATAAAAAGATCATCCTCCCTCATATCAGAGTGTCTGTGCTGCTATATAATGCCTAATAAACAGTGAGCATGCCAATACCACAAAAGGCTCAGCATGAAGTATGTGAGCCAACTTATTCTGTCAACTCTGATTTAACTGCACCAATAAAACATCAGTCCAACAATATTCAGATGCTGATCAGAATTACGAAAAGATAAATAAATTACAAAATATATTTGTAAAAAACATTGCTAATAGTGTAAAGCATAAAAGACTACAACAAATAGCAAAAACGACAATAATATAAGAAATTAAAAAAATTAAAAGCTAGATTTGTTAAAAGTTAGTTTACAGATTTTACGCACAAGTGCATGAGAAAATAAATATTTTTAACTTGGATTTAGAAGTGTCTACACTAGGTTAAAGTTTAATCTCTGCTGGTAGCTTGTTTGCAGCATAACAGCTAAATGCTTTAGTCTGGACCCTGGAATAGTAAACCTGGATCATTGGACCTAAGAGCTGCCCACTGTGAGCACAGAATTAAAAATATCTGCAGAACTACCACTAAATTAAAGTGTAACTCCCCCCCCCATGTAGGAGGCTGACCCCACCCTCAGACTAGTTTGAAAGACGTCACAGAAATGGGCGGGGCTGACAGACACAGAGGGGAACAGCCAAGTATGGGGGAATGTGAGATGCTTTAATACACAGACCATAGACATATATAAAGAGTAGATCACTCATGGCGGCGTTATATTTGTAAAGTAAATGCTTTATTAAAAAGATTGTGAATTGGGACACAGCTAATGTTATGAATAAGAGATCACTGACTAAAGATGGCCGCCAAGTGAGCCTGTCCGACTCCATAGGCCAACAGCAGAGTTATATTTATAT
>JBAMHX010000001.1:20059052-20075046 GCA_037177515.1 Pseudomugil tenellus
TACATCACTCACATGTATGGAAGGAAAGATGACAACAGACCCCAGGTTAAAAAAAAGCGAAGTTCTCCTTTAAGGCAAGGCAAGGCAAATTTATTTGTATAGCACAATTTCACATGGTGATTCATAGTGCTTTACAGAACATTAAAACAATAAAACACATGTTTGTTTTTGTTTATCTGAAGACAGTTTAGGCACATCCAATCAATAATGTCCTTGAAGCTTTTACTAAGGTCCTGTACAGGGCCTTGGTCTCCTGGTGATACTGTAATATAAATCTGAGCGTAATCTATGTTTGGAACCAATTTAGTACAGAACCAGAGAGGACCCTGCTCTCCAGTTGTTTGAGTAATATATTGTGGTCCATTGTATCAAATGCAGCACTGAGGTCCAGGAAAACGAAGACAGTCCTTTTTCCATTGTCTGTATGTAGACGTATGTCATTAATGACTTTGGTCAGAGCAGTCTCAGTGATGTGGTGCTCTCTAAAACCTGACTGGAAGACATCACAGCTGTTGTTTTGAGCCAGTAGTTTTGGGCCTGTAGTTGTTCATTTGCGTCTTGTCTAGATTGTCCCGTTTTAGCAGAGGCTTGATAACAGCTGTTTTAAGTGTCTTTGGGAAGAATCCTGAAATTAAAGACAAGTTTACAATCAGTAGCAGATCAGACTCCATGGTCTTTGAGACTGTTTTTGAAGAATCCTGTCCAAATAGCAGGAGGATGAGTTCAGCTGATGTAAAATATCCTACAGATTTTTACTATTAATGGGATGAAACGGTGTCATGGTGTTTAAGCTGGTTTTCAGGAGACACAGTATATTTACTGCACCTGCTTCTGATTAACTAACTAACTGTCTAATAGTCTAGATTTTGTCTGTGAAGAATTTGGCAAGCTTATTGCAGGCTTTGGTGGAATAAAGCTCAGGTGCTACAGACACAGAAGGGTTTGTCAGCCTGTCGACTGTAGCGAATAAGACCCGAGGACTATGATAGTTTCTGCTAATATCAGAAAAATAGGACTTTCTTGCATTCCTCAGTTGTAAATTCTAGGAGTGCAGTTTCTCTTTGTACATGTCACAATGAACCTGTAGATTTGATTGTCTCCATCTGCGCTTGGCTTTTAGAAATCTTTCTTTTTTCATTTTTAATCCGCGTGTCTGCTTCTTGAGGCTACTCGAAAGATCCATTACATTAACTGCTGACTCAAAAATATCCAGAAAAGTAAAGGTCACTGGTCAACTGTCTGTACATGGTCACCCTGTGATTGAATGGAGACCTGTGTAGAATGTCCTGGCCAGCTAACCTCCAACCTCCTGTATTAATGCAAGTGTAAGCAGCTGCCGACCACAAAACTGAAGGTTGCATCTAAGGAGAGGAGCTAAATAACTACAGATAAAGCAACTGAAACATTAATCAGTGTTGCAACATTTCTCCATGGATGGTATCATTCGATCGGATTCAGTTGCGCTATATTAAATGAAGTAATTTTTAATACATACAGTACTAATATATTAGGACAGATGATTAATTAAATAATAATCTCATAGGCTCCAAATAACTAGAATATGAGGTTGTGGCGATTCTCAGCTGTAGTGTTTAGTGAGAAGATTAAAAACATCAGTTCTTAAGCTTTCATTATGATTCAGCGGAGATTTGGTCCAAGATTAAATTCAAATCAAGATTGCTCAATTTGTATAGGATTTAGCAGCAATTCTAGTGTATTGGCAAACCTCCTGTGAGCTCTTTTCCTTTTGGTCTAAATAAGTCTGTGTAAGAAAAACAGCTTTGCTTTTTGGAGGAAAAAGACCACCCTGATCTGTTTTGCCAGTATGTCCGTAAAACTTCCATTTTCTTAAAACACTTCCTGTCTGTTTGTTGTTTTTAGAGGACATAGGAATTAATTTTCCATGTTTTTTTTATGAAAGTGGATGCAGTACGCTGAAAAGAAAAAATCTAACCGTCACAACTGGGAAGAGCATGACTCCACTGATGATTCTGCTCACAAACAATTGGCTCTTGATCACTAAGCGTGTATCCAGGGTCACATGTAAAAAAGACACGAGAGCCGATGGAAAACCTGCTACCATTACGACGACCATTGACTGGAATACCAGGATCAAGGCATGAGTCAGACTCCATTTTCACACCTGCAAATCACATTGTACGAAGACAACAGAGTCAATAGGATGAGTGTATATGGCTCTGTAGCAAATTTTTCCATCAGTCAGTCAATCATTCTTACTTTCATATCGGATGCTGAAGCCTGCGGCAGAGCGACTGTTGTCTGTAGTGAACAACAGGAACAGGAAGTTGGATGTGGAAATCAGGAAATGAGGTGCTTGGGTTCCATGGTATTCGCCGATCAAGGGAGAGGAGGCTGAGGGACCATCCCTGATTTCTAGTGTGTCATAGTTGACCTCTGTCTGGAATCTAGAAGAAAACAAGAGAAAACACAAGCACAATAGCCTGATGCACAGCAATAGCCTTCATCAAAAAAATGGCAACACATCATGGCAACTGGACTAGCAATGCAAAAAGCTAAAAGGAGTAAGAGGAATGGCGTAACATTAAAATATTAATAAAGCTGTAATGGGTTACCAGATGAGATGAGTAGGTTTTATCTCTCACTAATCTCTTCCTTCGTTGTGCTTTAATCTCACTAACTACTTTACTGATTGAATCATTGACCATAGTTGAGCCTGCAAGTGCTAAATGACAAAAGTTGATCTTTTGGAACTGATACTGCTGGTGGTTATTAAATAGTAACCAGATAAGAAGTACTTTATATTTTAAAAACTAATTTAACTACACACTTTAGTAGAAAAATAAGGAGTTTAGAACCATAGACACAAAGTACAACAACTCACTATCAAACTGGAAATACTTGGAGAGCGCAGAACACCTTTAAACCACAGAGTCACTGACCAAAGGAAGGGCCCTACAGCCCACGTAGTAACTAACCCCATGCTAACACTCTTATGTATACTTCAAGATAATAACAGTCTATATTTACATCATCAGGATGGATAACGCATCCTAGACTACTTTAAATGGACCATTTGGTTAGCTTTAAAGGATAGTACCACTTGTTTGGCAAGGTATGGACACCAAGAAGAGGATGCAGGGCAGGAGTGAGGCAGAAAGATCAATGGTGGAGGTTTAAACCATTTCTTCCAACTGTTGTGGGTAACGTTAGATCACTAGTTAACAAAACTGATGAGTTCCAGGTGCTAACTGAACATATCCCACACTGTAATGTGTCTGGACATGGCTTCTTCAAGACGGTCTGTGCAGACTGCAATAAACAACTCAATGGAAAACTAAAGGGAGGTGGAGTTAAAGTACTGGTTAACCAGCGTTGGTGTCATCTTGGACATGTTACTGTTAAAGAGAAAATCTACACAAACTGCTAACTGAAATAAGCCTACATGCTAGCCCCATGAGCCTACATCTTTCCAGTCACAACTCCACTGTGTCACCCTGCAGCTCAATCAAGGACCTGAACAAAACCTCATCTCCCTCCACATAAGGACTTCTTGAAGCCCTCTCTGCCTCCATTTTGTCTGTCTTCTTTGATCAAGTCATGAAACAACTGATGAAACAGAACCAGAACAAGGCTGCATGTCCCGATGTTGTCAGTCCCAGAGTTCCCAAGACCTACTCAAGACAAACTATATCTGATTCTCTAGCACCTGTTCAACACCAGTCTAAGTCAGAAAAGAATTTCAGTGATGTTCCAGCTAAAAAAACACAACCATCTGAACCAAATGACTATAGAATTTGAATTTCCCTCTCGGATTAATAAAGTATTTTTCATTTAATTCATTCATTCAACTCTAACATGGACTAAAGAAGCAAACTCTGGTCAGCTTGAAAATGGTGTCTCAGTTCCTTTCCAAAAGAAAGTGGCATCTGCCAACTGCAAATAAGCATGAAGAAGAAATGGATGCAGATTATTGTTTGTGGAGGAGGAAAAGCAAAGCTAACTGCTTTTGTTCAGAAAATGTATCTTCTGCACACCACAGTAAAATTAGGAACATTTAGGAACAAGACCAGAGTCATTCACAGACCCTATTTAATCAACTCAACCCATTCAATTACATTACAACAAAACCCAATGTGTCGATATCTCCTAATGAAATCTGGACCCAACTTATTTAAGTATAATCTGAAACCAGACCTGAAAGATGAGATACGTATTGAATGTAGTACCACATTTCCAAGTGGCCTGGGTCACATTTGAAAAAGTCAAATCTGTGTTGTTAAAACTAAAAAGATCTGATACAGGTTGCACAGGGGCAAAAAAAAAAAAAAAAAGATTTCCTAAGTTATTGTAAATACACCCCATCCCTCCTTGATTAGCTACTGCATTGCTTTTCTTTATTTGTGATAATGCTGATATGTCATTTTCATTAAGCACAACTTCATATTAAGATTTTTTTTACTTGTATAATATCACACTGAACCACTACACCACCCCTTATTGTCTGTTTTTTGCTACGTGGGGGCTTTATTTATTTGATTGGGAAAATGCTGCAAAACATGATTTCATCCACCATCTCTGGGTTCTGTCCTGACTCACTGATACAGCAGCAGAAAAAAATATCTCACTGACTGTTCTGAGCAGTATGGCAAGAGCTGTCCTTGCCAGAAGCGTGAGGTTGAAATACTCATGCAAAGTCTCACAATAACAGTGACCCTGGGCCTGATCAGTAAATAAATAAATAAATAAAACGGATGTCTGCAAATATAAGAAGGAAAAAAATCTTTAACCCCACCTGCACTACATAAGTATGAAATGAAATGAAAATTAAATGAAATGAAAATGAAATGAAAAAATACTACAAAAATACCACAAATTAATTTTATTACATGCATCTGACCAGTATTATTTTTCACTGACGTTGATGTTCCAATTTGGAAACATATGTAAATAAAAAATAAAAACAATTCAGAGTACTGAGGCAATTTTCTGTAATTTTTTTATATATCTTTTTTGTTTTTTGTGAAATATTGGGATAATTAATTGGAAAAAAACCATATGAAATTGCAAAGCAACCACGGTCTGGAGTACATCTGTGATGCCTGTACACTGTGTGTATCATTTCAGATGGCAGGCGCACTTTGGACTGTGCAGACTACGTAGAACACTTTGTAGCCTACGTAGTCTGCATACTTCAAAGTATGCAGACCCGGAATTAAGAAACAGTCTATGGTCGACATTTCTTGGTTTCTTACCTCCCCCAAGACGGTTATGTTTTTGCCAGCGTTGAACATGTAATACACATGAATTGATCTAAAGACATGCAATAAGCACCAAATTGTTATGAGTTCATAGCGAATCGGAAGTATGTTAACGGATTTCACCTATCTTAATTAGTTACATTAGTGGAAAACGGTTTACACCTAATAATTTTTCATCCAGCAATAATAATAACTTAATTCCAAAGCCTAATGCTATGTTTTCAGGGTCAACTAATCCAGATACAATCAGTGTAGGACTGGGGATTGTTGTATGGGGGACCGGTCATCCTTGGCGGAGGTCAAGGTTGCAGAAGTGGTTTCAGTTAAGTGAAGTTTGAAAACAAACCAAACCAAAGATGTGAAGGTGTAAAAATTCCCAACCAATCATAGCAAATTCTCCCTTAGATCCCAAGATGAAGCAAATGCCTATGTTAGTGCTGAAGCTTTTTTTTATTTATAAATTTACATTTCCTCCCTGCTAATTGTGGCAATCAGGGTTAGCCGCATTCTGAGTTGGAATTTTTGCGTATTTAACATTTACCAGAGTGCCATCTTGTCATTTTTTTTCCAATCATTTAGGGAATTATCTGTTGGTAAGAAGTTGTAATGAATAAATTGGCCCTTTATTTTAGTAGTAAAGAATCAGTTGCCGTGGGTGTTTTTTCTCACATGGCTATGCACAAACAACACAAAATTATACAAAAAAGCACATTTTAGGGCACAACCATGTTTGAAAAGGAGCTGGAATAATGAGAAGAAAACTTATAATGCCTGCTCCTTTTAAAACACAATACACAAGTAAATAACTATCAATTTCCTAACGATCGTCAATTTAACATACCTGCGGGGAAAATGGGGTCCTGTGTAGCTTGGAATGCTCTCAGTTGAGGATGCAGAGGATCTGTACATCTATGGCTTCATTATACTAGGGTTTCTGATGATTGGATTAAGTGGATTCTTCGTTTGTTCCAAATCCTTCAAGTTGCTGCTTAAAATCTCAGCGGACCTTGAAGGCATCTCTCACTCCCTAAAAACTCAGACTCATGCTATTGAGGAGCTGGGACACAAGCTGGATGCTACTTATGCCCAAGGTGCAGCAAATTAACCACCTCATTTTGGCTGTTTGGCTCCTTAAACCCAGCTGCAGAATTGGAAGTCGTAAAACAACGTCCTGAAACCAAAACATGCCTTACCTAATGTGGCCCTCCCCTAACGGTCTGGAAATTCTCTCCAGTAGAGGCAAGCTAGATCGTGAAGGACGCACTGTTGCCATAGCGACAAATGGACAGTGAACTGCACAGGGGCAGCCCATACACCTTACTCACATGCACCGGCACACTCATGCCATAAGTTACACAAACACTTCCTGGTATTCACCTTAATGCTCAACATCGCTTTGGTGAGGGTCATCAGGTCGGACTGTTTGAGTACGCTCTGCTGCTTGAGATCCTACTGGAGTCCTACAGGGTGCAAGATACTTGCAGGTAAAGAATACATGGAGCGCCATAACCAAGTAGCCGGCATAGTGCACAGGAACATCTGTGCAGAATATGGACTGGAGAATCCCTATGTCCCAGTGGGAAACTCCCTCAAGGTTGTGGAGAAGAGAGGGCTAAGATCCCCTGGGACTTCCAGATCCAGACGGATAAAATGGTGGTGGCCAACCAACCGGATGTAGTGATCATGTATAAACAGCAGAGGAAAGTTGTACTGATCGATATATCCATCCCCAATGATGGAAATATCAGGAAAAAAGAGCATGAGAAACTGGCCACCAAGGCCTCAAGGAAGAACTGTCGAAGGCCTGGAGGGTGAATGCAACAGTAGTACCCATACTCATCGAAGCACTGGCGGCTGAAATAGCTCCAATACCTGGGGAAACATCAGCCATCTTAGTCCAGAAAAGTGCTGTCCTAGTAACAGCTAGGAACCTCAAGCTCCCAGGACTCTGGTAGAGAACCCGAGTTTGAGAGGAACAACCACCCACTCTACCCAGGGAAATGAGAGGGGTGGGTGAGGGAGGAGTTTTTTTTATATATATTATTATTACTTCTCTTAGCTTTCATATCAATTTCTAAAATAAGTTTCAACAATAGAGGTTTCTGGCTAACATGTGTTTGCCTGTGGTTTATTTCCAGAAAAAAAGAAAATCATAACAAAATGCAAACATTCATGTACTATAGCACCAGCTGCATTGTAGTCGACTTTTGTACTACCTCTAAAGAGTACCTCATTTAAATTAGTTGATTAATAAACTATATCATTAGGTGCATAGCACTCACAATAAACTTTTCAATCAAACTCAAACAAATCTGAGAAATATTTTCTCAGTCAGCATATAGCTAAATAACTTACTTGTCAAAGTGTATCTTCACAGCATGGTCTGTTTTTGCTTCAATCACCCACTGGCAGTTCAGAGAGTCTTTATAAAAGGATGGCCAACCAGGAGACAGCACAACACCAGTAGGAGCTGTGAGATGGCCTCCGCAGGGAGCTGAAGGGAGATGCAAAACACACTCACAAATAAACAACTGCAGCTGAGACTGAAATGAATCATTTTTGTCTTTTAGGTCTGTTATAGCACGAACACAAGTCTCATATTTCATTAAGTTTGCAGATTCTACAAATGCTCAATTTATTTTTTACACTCTAATCCTTTCTGAATTTATTCAGTTCATACAAAAACATTTGCCGTTAGAAATTATGCCGTACCAATTTTGTGCTAAAGTACACAAATCTGAGCTGGTCCTATTTGAGGAAGAAATAATTAAATACATATCACATGTTAATTGACTGGGGAAATCAAGTATATTCTTTTTTCCTGTGTAAGAACAAGAAAAAAAATCCTCATTTTCAATATTTAAGATTACATGTTGAAAAACGGGTGTGTTACCAGGTGATAGAGAAGCAATTATGGATTAATTTTTAAATGCATGACATCGCTCCATTAGCTTTATTATATATTCAACTATTCTTTGATTCTTGCATTAACATAACATGTATGCAGATTAAAAACCTTTGGAGAAAAATCTGACCTTGGGTTCATGATCTGTATATCATCCACTGCTCTTTCTACAACATATAATTTGCTATGGCTTATCCTATACAGCTTCCTCCACTTCCTCTCTAGTAAAGTGCCTTTGTCATGTATGCTTGTGCTCCTAAGTCCGGCTTTTTAGCAAACCTATGACTGTTTTACACACCCTACATTTCTAAGGAGCTGAACTTGTGAACAGCAACCACGAGAAAATGATTTCAGAAATAAAACGTCATTACTGCTCCCCGTTGAATATGAGAAATACCCCCCCCCCCCCTTACTCCTTGTTTAATAAGGTGACCACCTTAGTCAATTTGATTCTCTCCTCCATCCAGTTTATTAACATGGGCAACATTTGATAATGTCATTTAGACAATATAATCAAGATTTAATAAGGGGGAGAATTAAAAAAATATCTTACAGGCTGTGGGTTCAACCTGTCTTCAAAATTCACTCTTCCTTTATCATTATTTTCACACATTAGCTCATCTGCACACGTATCTGTATTTTAGAGTCTGAATATGAGGAATGTGTCCCCCTGAATGCATTTCAGAGGAACCTTTGCCAATCTCATTTAAGATTACTGTTAAGGGACGATGTGTGCAAACAGGCTAAATAAGAGCAGGAAGACTGAAGGCTTCAAGCAATTAGAAAATGCATTCACACAATTGCCCAGGTGTATAAATGCATTTGAGCTGCACAGTGAAAGCCAAATAGATAAATGCTTTGTGACATCGCAAACTGAGAAGTGAAATATTTCAAATTGTTTTCCACTGTTTATACCAGCATTTAAGAGCAGGTATGCTTGTATTAGTCTGTGCTCACCTTCACAACGGGGTACAGCTGCAGACCAAACAACATTTCCATCCTGAATGATGCAAGTGACTTGATCAGACCCCTGAAATTACAACAATGGATTATCATTATATAAAAAACATAAACAAACAAGGTTTTGAAATTAGTTTGCAATGCCTGTCTCCTCACCTACCAGCACAGAAACCACTGTCTGTGAAATGATATTTTATAATACTTAAACAGCAGCCTGAGTGCTAAATAACTACATTACCTGTGTTCTTATAAATCCTTGATCACAACGAAAAGCCACTGAGCTGCCAAGCTGAAACTGGTCACCATATCTCTGACCATTGATAGGGACGCCTGGGTCATGACATTCATTTTGCCCAAATGCTAAAGACAGGGGAAAAAAACATATGGTTAAAATAGGAGTATTCATCTTGCGTGAACTTCACTGGATACTGTAATGGGATATGATCTGATGTGCGATGACTGGTTCAAAATCAACATATATTCAGACAAACTCCCCAGTTTATAATGTATTTTAATACCTGAAATGTAATTATATAGAATAAAGAAAAAAATCACTGTCAGAGATGTCCCTTAATATGGAAATGTGGGAATGAAATCATCTTTATGTGAATCCAACTCTGTCATGTTTGCCTTATATTATCCCCATTCCAGAGATTAACCTGATCCCACCTGGAGCACAAACCCAGTGATTGGACATGTCTCAGGTTGATTAGCTACTGATGGAGAGGAAATGAGAGCAGATAGAAAAAAGGGCAGAAGGAGAAAAATGAGAAACAGGAAATGGTGAGAATGGTAATGCAATAAGACATATTTTACATACTGCTCGTGATTGCAGACACACCACATGCATGACTAATGATACGAGCCAAATAAATAAATAAATACTGATTCAGCCTACTTCAAGCATGTGAAATCAAACATTTTAAGCCACATTTCAGTCAGTAAAGAGCAAAAAGTTTAGATGGCTTTTCTTAATCCAGCATTCACCTCAACTTCAACTCCTATAAGATTTTACAGATGACACTAAAAGCTGAATTGATATTGATTCAGCACCACTGGACATATTGCTCTTTATGAGTATTTAACTGACAATAAAAATAATACATAAACAAGAAAAAGAGACATTTAAAGGGTATCTCTTTCTTTGATTAAATCTGGGCAATGGGGCTATTTATTTGTGCTGGGATAATTGGCAAGACTTTTTGTATCAATAAATGCTGAGGCAAAACGAGCATTTAGTACTTTCATTTTTCAAATGTCACCTTTAAAGGAAGAGCTGGGCACAAGGTCATTTGGGAGGCTGTGTGTGAAATGGTGCAAAGCCGAATGGTAATCACAGAAAATGAATCAGGTTCAGTCATGTAGAACTAGTTCAGCTTAGTGCAGGTAAATACACAGGCTGCAGTAGTTAGGTTGACAGTGACAACAGGATATACTTAACTAAACAAAGCTTGGGTAAGACATGCAAAACAGAAATAATAAGTTGATCAGAACTAATTAAACTCATATTAGTTTTGGTAATCTAACCATTACTCTGCCTTGCTATGTTTGTCAAGTCATTTCTATCCAATCCTCTCCCCGTATGCTGCAAGAATTATGTCAGATTGGTAAATATGTATCTGACCTCAGTATTTTAATGTGAAATTGGGGATGGGGGCGGGTTGGTAGCTGGAGTTGCTCTATGGCGGGGGGTGGGGTCTCTGGTGGAAGCTTGGGCGGTGGTCGTTGGCCCCTTGCCCTGTGGTGCGCTCTGGGTGGGTTGGGCATGGGTCCTGGGCTCTGGTGTCTGGGGGCGGTGGTCTGCCAGCGCCTTAGCTGGGGTCTTGGGTCGACCTGGACCTTCTGCCGGGTTGATGGCTTTGTCCTTGCTCCGGTGCGGTGCTGCAACCCCCGGTGCTGCGACCGGTGTCTGGTCACCTCCCAGTTTTAATTACACTCTACACTCTTTTAATTACAGTCTACCCCGGTGGGGGGTGGCTGGGCTTCTTCCTCGGGGCTGGCAGCCGTTGGACCTGGTCTAAGGGGTCCCAATCTGCCTCTGGCCTTTGGGGAGTGGGGGTTGTCTTTGCATGATCACCTTTCTGTGAGGACATCTCACCCTGTACGTTCTGCATGACGACACAGTCACTGAGACGCTCGTTAGCTTTACTCATAATGAGACATATTTCCTCATGTGAGAATCCTGAATATGCGTTCTGGTGGATCTCTGACTCTGCGGGATCCCATGAGACACTTTAGCTCTAAATACAGGTGTAGCGAATGGAATGGTATTGGTTGGATTACAGTTTTTTCTTCTGTGGTGTCTGTACTTTCTTCTATTGTGGTTGTACTTTCTTTTTCCTTTTCTGTCTTTTCCGGTCAGTCCAGCAACGAATATGCATTTAAAAATAAATAAATAAATATAAAATAAAGAATTCTGATTGTCAAGAGGATCTTTGTATATGTATATATACAGAAAGATCCTACTTGACAGAGCAAAATTGCTCAGCACAACATAGCAGTTAGATCATCATTTTGCCTGCTTTGATGCTGGACAAGACAAGTTATATATATAGAAAAAAAGAACTGTGCAGTCAGTGACACCAGAGAAATCTCTTTAATTTTATGCGATTTCTCTGACCTTCTTTTTTAATAGAAGAAAACTGAAACTAACGGTTAAAGAAAAAAAATAGAGTGAGAAAATTACTCTTGTTTGAGATTGGAGGGTTTATCTCTATTAGGGACAAATTAGGTGGGCTCTTTTCTCCGGTGGCTGCTTGCATCTGCAAGCTGCAATTACGGTGTGAACCAAGTTTCATTGGGCAAGAAAGACTCATTATTTATTCATTAATTCATTTAAATAGAGACAGTATACATTTCTGTGTAAATGTGTCAGATTAGGCTCATTTCCAACAATGATCACTGGGCAGATTGATGTAAATTAGAACAATGGCATTTAAAAAATTCAACATACATAAAAGAAAATAACATAGTATAAGTTTGATCTCTATTATTGCACATTATATTCCACAATTAAACTTCTCTATACCCAGCTACCCCTAACAGAATGTTTTTTTATAACAGTATATTTTCCACATGGAAGGACACAGTCACATTTGCTCATTGTTCTTGTGATATGACCTTTGTAACCATTAGTTATTTGTGTATTGGTCAAAATTGGAGGAGCTAAGCCATGTAATATCTCATAGAATAGGAGTACCCAAAGTTAGTACAAGACGGTCACTTTCCTGCAGGTTCTCCATATATCATGTTTCTATTCCATTAGAAGAATTTAGCACCCAATGAAGTTCTATACAAGGGCTGATTTGTTTGAGTCAGGTGTGTTGGAGCAGGGATACATGGAAAACCTGCAGGATTGTAGCCCTTGAGGACCAGAGCTAGACATATGTGTTATGGATCAAAAAGCAGACTTTAAAGTTTCAGTAAGGTTCAAAGCTCATTAAATTATACTTAAAGTACACTACAACAATGGTGAGACAGAAAATTATTTTATATTTTCTTTTAAATATAGTCTAGAGGTTTTAATATTGTTAAACCTGTAAAAGAGTGACTCTTTCTGCAGTAATCAATGTGTGAAAATATTATTGAATGCAAATATATCTTGGAGGCACCTTCAGTCAAGGATGTTCTAATATGTTTGAAGATATGAATATTTAATCTAAAATCTTTCATAACCTTCTTGATATGTTTTTATAAGGCAATGTTAAATCTAAAATAACCCCCAGATATTTGAACTCATTTACTATCTTCAGCTCTTCATTACTCAAGAATAAATTAGAGTTGGTAATTTCTATGGCCGGTAGAGTTGTCATCATATAAAGATAGTTTTATCTTTGGTGATTTGTGAGACCGGATCTTGAGGTGTTGTTGCGCTGTTCCTTCAGTATAGTGGTTCTGAGCACACCCATCTGGCAGCTAGTTCTCCAGATATAGGCCTCACAAAAAGCCAATTTGCCCTCACCATGAACTTTCTGGAGAGATGCCTCCAGCACCCAAGTATAGTAACCTGGTCCGCCAGTGACAGTTCAGGTGTCCAACACTCCTGTACCTGTAGCTCCTGCCAGAATGTCTGCTAGATGCCAACTAGAGCTGTGCTACAGAAATGTAGCAGCACAATGGATCTCTGATATTGGTTGAAAGAGAGTTGTTTTGTTGAGCAAACAATGGCCTAGTTAGCTGTTATTTGGACTTCTCATGTCCACAGAAATATCCCAGGGTTAACTACATCTCCAGCCAGAAGTAGACTGATGAGGTGTTTGAGTTGTACCTGGATGTTGCAGTGTTTAATTGTCTTCCATTTTGCAAGTGGATGAATTCTTAAAACTTCATTGTTCAGAACTTGGAGTGTAGCTGAATGCTCTCTGCTGCTGGCTGAAATAATTTGTTGCTTTCAAAAGAAGTCAATGTCAATATGCACATAATCAGGCACAAAAAAGGGATAAATGTTGATTTCCAACTCCAGAGACAAAGAGAGCAATTTTTCCAGTTACAGACGCACACATGCAGCACCTGCCAAACTGTATACACTACCTGAGATGACAGCCTAGTTGTTAGAGAGGTAGGTTTGAGCCCAGAGGACCCAGGTTCAGTACACTGTATTGGTAATTGGTGTTGCTACTGGGATACATTAAAACAGTTTTTTAAATTTGGATTATAAAAAAAAATACTGTTGTGCATTCTTTGATCTTATGTAAAGTACTTTGTAAATGACTGCTTTCTTGTCATTCCATTTTGCTAATGAACACATTTTAAACATTCTGTTGGACCATATCAGTCGAAATAATATTAGAATTATTTTAAGCCACTCTACTGAGACAGGTGAACATGACATAAGTGAACGTCACTGAGTTTTAGGTAAAATTAGTGGCAGGGTCGCTGCTAGAAATTTCGGTGATCCAAGCAGAATTTCTTGGTGATGCCCCCTATTCCCCAACCCAGTTTGCCAAAATAATGACAGTAATAATAATTATAATGACATGCATATATATGCAATAAACTTCATTTTCAGCAACATTTAGAATGATAGGACTATACCTATAGGTAAACCGTACCACTGCAATAACTGCCTCATTAAGGCTTTTAAACAAACTGTAGAACATCCAATACCAATAACACTAAAAATATTGTGTTTTGTTAGACTAAACAGCACAAAATAAAAAAAATGGTAGCTGTATAAGCCTCTTTTAAAGATGCACAAAACTTCTTTGTAGACTCCCACACAGTGGCATTTTCTCCCACAGGCCAAGAGAAGCTGAGACTCCTCTATTTATTTTATTTATTTATTGCAATTCCCTCCAGGATGAATAAAGTAAAAACAAAAAGGATTGTCATTTACAGTTCTTCAAATCACAGTTTCTTGAAACTGAAACAGTTGGTGATACTTTAGGGAAAAAAAGGAACGATCAGATAAGGCTAACGTAAAGCCACTACCAGTGTAATCAGTTGACCTTGTGAAAAGGAAAGCTGGCCGCGTCTGCTTCAAACCAATCAAGTCAGAGAAGTTTGACGTGATTCAATAAATTGGTCACTTAGAAAAAACCACTAAGCTAAGCCTGGACATAGAGGTCACGATTTGCAGATTTTAGTGAAGAATAATGTAAACTTAGCCAAAAAATCCTTTGAATCTGTTGTTGTAGAAAAACTGAAAGCCAGAGGAAACTTTTAACATATGGTTAACAACCAATTTCCATCAATGAAAGGCAGAAGGATGGACTTCCTGTTCAGGTAGGATGAGAGAAATCTGTACTATTTACTCCTCACTTTAAGATTTTACTGCTGACTGAATTTTTATGTAAATTTGTGTGTGGAAATAGTTTTATTCTGGATTTGAGTTAACAAATTCATATTACTGGATAGAAAATCAGCACAATAAAGAGTGGCCAGACGAGTCAGAGGGTCGTTTCTTTAATCTATCTCACTACATTTGCACAGCTTATAAATTCCTATAAGACGTACGAAATACAGAAAAGTAAATGTAGACCTATGTGTTATAATTGAGGGATGCTGAGCTATTAATTTTTACATAGAAAAATCGAGTTTAAACTATAGATTACAACTGAAAACCAGATTTCCAGCTTTCCAATGGGCAGTAAACGCACCATCCACATACGAATCTGTGAAACCTGCCGGCATAAAAAACGTCTTAAAATCCCTCGAGCATTTGTACAGTGATCTGTGTGTAATTGAAGTTTCATGTGTGGGTACCAGGTGATTCGTGCACGCGTATTTAATGATTCATGTGCATGGATGCCTTTTGAACAACAATCTATTAGATTTGTTAGGTTGAAGTTAATTATTTGTGTGTAAAATATTAATGTTTGAGCATTTTTTGCTTAAAAAATGTGCATGTGTAAACCTTTTTTTGTGCACATTTGTTCAAGATATTAGTGCACACATTTCAACACGCATTTGTAGGCACTCAAAGTTGCGCACAAAATGGTTTATACCGTTTACAAACTATATGTTACATGTACAAGTAGCTATACTCAAAGTTGCACACAAATCAGTTTACACAGCTTGCAAATCATACTGAGTCTATTTTCTCTCCACAAAGACACGAGTATGCAGAGGACCATGGAGCAACAAGACGTCTTCTTTTGGGTAGCTACCTGTCAATCAATCCCTGAACTTTTCAGACTCAACATGAGTAGCTGCTACAGAGTCCGGTTTCTCATCCTTCTCAAACGTGATTGCCCTTACTCTTCTCTGACTGTATTTTTAATGAAACGGGATCATCATGATGAGAGTAGGCCTCATAAGTAGGCCACATAAGAGATCTAAATCAGCCTACTTAAGTAGCACAGGCAGCCCGATTTTTCTTTCTTTCTTTCTTTCTTTCTTTCTTTCTTTCTTTCTTTCTTTCTTTCTTTCTTTCTTTCTTTCTTTCTTT
>JBAMHX010000001.1:20122101-20132299 GCA_037177515.1 Pseudomugil tenellus
TGCTTGTGTTGTTCTTATTCTCAGATGTAAGTCGCTTTGGAGAAAAGCGTCTGCTAAATAACTGTAATGTAATGTAAATGTAATGTAATCTATCATATGAACAGGGGTTGGCCTGCCCACATCATTGATAACTGGCAAATTACGATCAGTTGTTTGTCGGTTAACCCTTATACAAGGGAGTCTGCCAACCCAAAAAGATAGATGTAAATTACACAGATTAATCAGAGCTCAGGCTAACACAGATGCTCTGTCCTCCTCAGACCAGAAGTGTATGCTTTACCTGGGATTTGAGTATGAATTTCAGACTGAGGCTAAACAGATCGTCTGTTTCCTGTCGCAGAGGCTACTAATAAAATCAAGTTAACAAAATTGTGTGATAAAAGTAAAGTAAAAGTATTCTTGGATCTTCATGTTTCGCATATTTTAATTTAATCTTAAAGTATTCAAATGTGTCCTTCAGAACTTTATTAATGTCTGTTGAAGAAAAGTTGCAGGGTTTTTGGGTGTTATGAAAAAGTATCCACAGACAAGTTTAAGCCTGAACATTATCATGATTATAATCTGAATAGGTGAGAAGCTGAGATGTTTTGACATAGACATGTGTTTGGAAGTCACTCCCTCTCTGTCTGAGGTTTTTCAGTAATTACTGTGCTAGAGGATTGACTGGTTTACCTGCAGCAAAGGGAGAATGATGCAAATGTAGCTCAAGGATGTCTCGTTATTCAGCTTTTTGTCTGGTCTTTGTTGCTAAAAAGCTCCTTCTACCAGATATCTCATGCAGTTCAGTGCAAAACGTTTTTCCATGCTCTCAAAGCTATTGAAGAAAATGTTGTGAATCCTAAAACCACTTTTATTAAAGAAGCTTTCATTTAGGTGTGCCATAGGAGCTACTACAATGCAGTATTCAGCGGTGGATGATACATCTCTGGTGGACTTACTCTTGGATTCTTGTCCACCTCCAAGGACAAAAGCCCTGGTTGGTCCCCTTTCAACACTAGCATAAATTCTGGTAGTTCAAAAATTGCTTTTCGCTTTGGATTCATATGCAACAATTCAGAGTTATACTACTACAGTCGTAGAAACAGTCAAAATGTGAAAAAATCTTACATCATATATGTCATTGTGAGGGTTATATTATGATGGTATGCTGAGAGTTCCTTGCACTTGATATTAAGATTGTGTTTTGGTCAATTTCTACATAATTTACAATTAAATTTGTGACACGCTATTGTGCCAAATACAAATACACTGAATACTTTTTAAATTAACCTGATAAAAAAGCATTTATAAATTAATTGCTTTTTTAGGATAGATACATTCAGGGCTACATCATTCAGTCACGTCAGACAGAACATATTCTTAACTTTGAAGCACAGTAATTCCCTCCAAGGTCCTTTTATATGATGCATCATGACACACTTCTCCTACTTACCATTTGCGCTCTAATAGACTGGGGAACATCTTCAGATCTCTGTTGCTTTCCCGCAGCTTACATCAATAGCCCAACATTTTGGCATTTTGGAGCTTCACTCATCATTGCTTTCAAGTTCTCTGCTGCCTACCAATTCTTTATATTTTCTCTCCATTTTACAAAGTGCATCATGTTCCTGACAGTCCTTCATACCCTTACTTTATTACTTCAAGCCCAGAATTCAATAAATGTGAAGCCAAATGATGCTGTAAACGAAAAAGTAAAAAGAAAAGAACACATCTGACTTTTTTAATACATCCACAAGTTAATAGAATAGTTAGCAAAATATATTAATGATAGTGGGGTGTTAAAGCAGTGATCAGTGTGCAGTATAAGTCACATTATTATTATTATTATTATTATTAACAATAATAATAATAATAATAATAATAATAATAATAATAATAATAATAATAATAATAATAATAATAATAATAATAAATACATGCCTGTAATAAATTACCCTCTGTATTAAATATGTTCAATAGGATGTTTACACACACAAAAATACTGTGTAAAGTATGTCAGTATTGTTCTATGTATTTGACACTGACATGTAAAGAATATTACCTTTAACTTTAAAAAGGTTTTATTTAGAGGAATTTCTTATTTAAATTGTGTAGACAATAATAACTTATTTTTAGTATTGTAATTAATTAATTGACTGAAATGTAGAAAGCCTACTGTACTTTACTGTGTTCAAAAGAGTACACACTATTGGATTGAGGAAAAAAACCTCCATCAATGTTTATTGTCTTGTGTAATATAAACATAATAAATGTTTATAATATAAGCTTTTAGATGAGCTTAAACAATGGAAATTAGGAACGTCAGATCAACACGTATTAAATGAGCAATATCTTGCAAGCTGTAAAGAAAATCAATGGAATATCCAATTATCACCCATTTGTGATTTCGTGTCATTATTCTATTATGTTCAATAAGCTAAATATTTCATGTGAATTTAGTATCTGAAAAGTCCAATAAAGCATAATTCACTGGCATATTGTCTCCATTCAGTGTCTCCATCCATCGAATATACAAGTAATAAAGAGCCATATCTAAACAGACATATCAAAGGATTCCATATTGTTGCAGTGAATTAAGGAAGGCAATCATTACCCAGTGTGATGCACATTTATAATCTGCAAAGGATGTGCTGTGTTATACAATTCATAGCAAATAAGGTAACAATAGACATGGATAATGATGCATAATTACTCTCTGTTAAGTTCACTAGAAGATAATGACAAGGTGTTTCAATATTGTTTTTAACAAAGGTGTCATGCTTTTCTTGCTCATGTAGAGGAGCATACTTAGAATAATAAGTAAGAATAATCATGTTTTTCTAACCTGGTCTGCACTGAGGCATCATCAACTTACTGCCCGTAATAGTATTAATCTGATTAGCTTTAACAAAAAGACAATTGCTATACTCTGCCAGCTGTTTGTCAGCAGGATCCTCTTATGTTCTGACTTCTGACCAAAAATCTTGCTCTACCGCTATGCTGTGATCTGATTTTAGCTGCTCTCCCTGTGTGAAAAGCAAACTCTGAAGGTGAAGAAAAAAGAAAACACAAAGTCTCTTTTGAATCTCCTGCTGTAGTTTCAGACCTTATGCTATTATGAGGAGTCCAGCTGTGGTGAGATAACAGAGCATCAGCAGAAAAGGTTACTTGAGTACATGTATAGTAAATAAATCACCCATCCCTGACCAAAGTGACTCTTCAACACCTGTTTTGATTCTGTGTGTATGTGAGTGTTTCTGTGTGTCTTTGTGAAATCGTTGCAAATAATTTTCTTTCATGAAGTTGTCACAGCAACAGTTTTAGATAGCTGGCCTGAAATGACAGGTCTGCTTTTTTTTCTTTTTTTTTTTTTGTGTGTCTAGCTGGTAACATAAAGTGGTTCATGCCAAGAAAGTGCTTCAACAAGAGGTTCCCAACAGACATGGGTTATTTATGAGGATACATAGACCACAAAACACTTTTGCCTTGCTAGAATTTTAAAATGATGAATCTTACTCATTGGACAATTTCATGGACCAGAAACTATAGAGGCTGGCACTCATTTTTAGTTTAGTAGTTATGAAGACTTGACTGAGAAAGATACATTTTACAGTTTATTGTTTCTGCAGGAGAAATAGCTCTCAAGTGGGCTTTGTAGCTTCATTGTCTCCATGTCTCCCATGATGCCATAGACACACAGAGATTTAGATCTAGTCTGTGTCTGAGACATTAAATTCAAGCTAAATGTAAAACGTTTTCTTCCCACCACCTACTGTAAAAAGTGACTCCTGTATTTAAGGAAGATAAGTACAGTAAAACCAGAGCAGGACAAAGGAGGCACTGAGAGTATAAATAGCTGTAGTGTGCAAAAGGACTGTGTTTTTATAGTACCATTGAATAATCAAAGTCTAAAGGGATATCTACCTACTTGAATTCATCCTAGGCAAAGCAGGTTAATTTATACAGCATATTTCATGTACACAACCTTTCAAAGTTTACATAAAAGTCCTCTTGACAAATGCCAGCTTATACTGGGACACGGTGATGGGCAAGTAAGGCCTTCTCTGTTGGCCTAAACACCACCAGAGGCACTGATCTACATTTAGAATCTAAATTTTGATTGCATTCCATAAAAATGAATTGCTTTATCCTCAACAGGAGTTAAACATTTTTACCATCACAATTTCTGATGGAGGTGGAGCAACCAACTTAGTCTCAATTTTCAAGGTGGATTTTCCCAGAAAACCTTGACATTGTAAGAAGAGGTCAACCAAACCTAATGTCAGCTAACTTGTAACAGCCTGGGAAAGGGTTGTTCATCACTTGCAAACTGGTGTCTACATGGGGTAGCACAGTGGGTACAGCCTCATAGGAGATTTGAAATTGATTAAAAGCCTGCTGTTCGCAAGGGATTGACTTGATGTTTGGAGTCAAAAAAGTTTGCAAACTTAAGCTGTTTTACCAAGGCAGTGGGGCGACACCAAGTAAAGGTGGGCCACATTCTAATTGCAGTGGAACATTTGGAGAGCTCATCTCCAGCAAAACTAACAGGTGTGCAAAGAAACAAATCTCCTCAATGGAAAGGTGAACCTAATAGGGACATACTGAAAAGATTGATCGACAGTGTGTCATATGTTTTGGTTAACAGGATATTTCATTCAGGGAAACAGAGTGAAATTGCTGTATCTACAAATAGAGAGAAAGAGATGGAGCTTATTTCTTTCCATCTTAACACAATGCAGACTTGCATTACCATTTATCTACCAAAAGGTTTTGTGGTATTTTAGGAAGAATACAAATATAAAAAGGCTATTGGCGACACAACAGAAGAGATAAAAAGGGAGCTTCATAAGATACTCTTTGTTGCTGTTATAGTGGATGAGACAACGGAAATGAGTAACGCAGTGCAGCACCCCCTGATCCTGCATTATGTGACAGAGTTAGGTGTCAAGGAGCGGTTTGGCACATATGAAGCTGTTACACATGGCAGGCGAGTTGATTACATGAATACACTTATCGGCCATTTCTTTGATTAATTTGAATGTCTGGAGAAAGTTGCGGGACAGTGTTTTTTAACAGTCATGTCATCTGAATTGAACTAGGTACAGGCTAAAATTAAGGGTAGGACATCTCTGTCTATTCAATACTGCTATTCATATTAACTGAATTTAGTCCTGAATGCAAAGAAAGATCTTCTTGGTCCCCCACAAAGAGCTAGCTGCAGTTTTCTCCAGATCTCTGCAACCACTAGATGATAATTGCCAGCAGCGTCCTCCTTGTGTGACACCAAGTCCTTAGCAATACACCTCAAGCCTGGTTAGTGCAGTTTTTCAGATTTTGTTTGCACTAAACAAGATGTTTCAATACTTTCTGGAAAATCATGACAAAAATGATGATTTTGCTGCATGTTGTGGTTGTAGATTCAATACATGTCTTATGTGCTTTTTGGAATACTACAGAACAAATCACTAGATGTACTGTTCTTTCTGGCTGGCAAAAATGCTCTGATGTGACTGAGTTAGAGAGGGGCTGACTTTGTGCTATCTTCAGCTCCACTGTGCATCTCAGGTGCCACAAGCAAACACAGAGAGTTAGCACAAGAAGACATGAGCACACAGTATTAACAATTTCACAATAATGTTGTAGACAACATTTAACATTCATGGATGTGACTATCCCTATCTCCATTGCCATTGGCAAGTAACATGCTATGCCCTCAAGAGATTTAAAATGTATGGTGACTCACAGACCGGCTATGGAAAATAGTTTATTGATGGAACTGATGCAGAGGTCACTTCTATGGCAGTCATTGAAGTCTTCAAGAAAAGTGTGATGTATTTTATTTAATTACTTACCTCCACTGAGGAGGTGGCGGAGGTTATGTTTTTGTCATTGTTTATCTGTCTATCTGTCTGTTAGCAACATTATGCATAAGCTTCCATGAATTTTCTTTCTTAGAATGGGCCTTCTTCCAACAAACATCACACTATAGCCGAGACACTGTGGATTTATTATGTTTTTTTTAGGTTTTTGTCAAGTTATTAGATAACATTTTTTTCTGACCTGCTCCAGATGATTTATGATAATAGCATTCACCCTTAAAATGAAAAATTGCTTCACCTCTGTCATGGCTTCTTAGCCTATTGTGTTTTTGTATAGTTTTGATGGTTTTTATTATCGTGAGGTGAAAGTAGTGGTATTAGATTGTAGATTAAGTTACGAAGGTCCGCACTGAAGGCTCAGATACCAAATGTATGGCCCACCACTTTTCATAGATTAAAAATGAAACAGTGCAAACTAAAAGTACAGTGAGTAAACATTTCTTTTTTATATTTTATTGATCTGATTTCTTATGCCAGGTTAGCAAAAGCTATCAAAAAAGACATAAATGCAAAATACTGGAAAGTGATATGAGGAAGACGAGTCAAAGAAACAAAAACACAAACTTACTGGAAGGCAGATCCCATCCTCTTGCCATTTTCAGGGACTCCAGGATCTGGGCAGATATCTCCAGCTAGACCACTTTGGCTCACTGAAAAAAAAACAAACAAACAAAAAAAATAAACAAAAAAACAAACAGTTGGTATATGTATTAGTATTTAACACAATTTAGAAGTATTCTAGCGAAGGACTAAGGTGAATAACCTTATTGCTCACACAGAATGTTCACATTATTGTTAGTAGCAATTTGTCATTTCTGCAAAGTCAATCAACACAATAACTAACATTTTTCAACTATCCTGTTTAAATCCAAAGAAGCCGACTGATTTCCATATTCATCATATGGATCAGTGACTGTACTGCAGATTGAACCACAGATTTGTAAATTGAAGGCTCACCCTACCATGTCTATACCCTGCTTTAATTTTTTTGAAAATGTGTGCATTATTTCAAAGAAAAAGTTGGCCAAATATACATTTTGGTAAAAGGGATTGACATAAAATATCAGCATTAAAATCAATGTGATAGAAAAACTGTTTTAGGCAAATTGTGCAAAGATTCAATGACGAGAACCTTTTTCACCTCAACCTCCATCCACATCTTTCTGCATAGTATTAGTTTGAAAAACAGCACAAAAGCAAAACACACAACAAATTTAGTCTTTCTTATATTCTGGAAATTGCATTGGTTTTAGACCAGCTGGGAGCATCTGTGGAATGCCTAGATTGTAATGTAAATGGAAATGAGCCCAGACAACATAATAGAAACCAGTTTAGGCCAGTTCTGTCTTAATGGAACTCTGTGGATGAATAATGATGGTTGGACAGACATGAAAAATTGAGGGAAATAAGAGAGAGAAAGTATAAAGAGCAAGGATATGAGAGGGACACAGGCAAGAAAGCACACGAGTACAAAGAAAGAGAAGAAAATTCTGCAAGGGTTTAAGTATGACCCCAAGATGGAGCAATATCTGACCTCTGTGATTCCCTTTTCCTTTCTGCCAATCTTTTTTCCATAAGTTTCCCTCTAATTTATTTTCTCTTATTTCCTCTTTCTACTTTTTTATGCTCGATGTACTTGGCCTGCTTTTCCTCTCACACATATTAGCTGCAATTTACAAAGGCATGCTGAAGTTTTGTGCTTCCTAACATAAAAGATAGATGAATGATTTACTGCATTTGTGAGATTGCATTTTTGTGTATGTGCTTTGGGGTTTGTGCGTGTATAGACACGGTGTGTGCATGTTTGTGTGAGATATGATGCAAACAGTACAAGCTATCTTCTAGCTCTACTGTGTTTTTGATGTTCTGTCCAATAATCACTACACAAACATTCTCACGCACACTATCATTGTGCTCTCTCTCAAGCATGTTCAAATGGCATTCATTGGCATCAAACACAAAGGTTCATATTGGAGAAACAAATCCAGCTCATGCAAACAACATGAGATTGTTGCAGAAAAAAGATGACAAATATGACTGCTGGGCTGATGTCAAAAATCCTCACGCTCACTTAATCCCATATTTGCACTTAAAAGACTATTCAACATTTAAACACAAGCTCATGATGCATAACATCATTTCCATATCATCAAAGCCTTCTGCAAACGTTTCATCACTAAAAGTAAACTTTTTTTTAGGAATTTGTAAAAACTGATTAATTTTCTCATTGGTGACCATTTTATAGGGACCCCACTTTACCTTGGGGTTCATTGGTGTGAAAAACTTCACAGGCTGAAACTTTTGATTATCAGGCTTAATGTATTCCAAAAAGAAATTATTTTATTGATGAATAAATTGAATTCCTCCACACTCGCATTTAAACCAAAATGTTACTGAACCTCAAACCTGTATTTAAATGGGAAAGTAATTTTTTAATTCCTTCATATTAGTGTGAATGTCTGATAAGCAACCACTTTTGTGAATAAGTATTAATGCCTGAATGATTAAAACACAAATTTTTTACTTGTGGTCTTCTTAGTTTTGCCATGGTAAAAAAGAAAAAAAAAAATAAATCTGTATGTTTCTTTATTCATTTACAATGAAATTTCTCCAAAGTACCAACCACTCTGGAATTCTGCTGACTCAGAATAAAAAAAGTTCCTCAAACTCTCCAAAAGAATTAAATAAAAATCAATAATAGTGCCCCACTTTAGTACCCTTCATCTACCTCATGGGTTGCGAGGGGTGCCTTGTACCTAGTCAAAGTTTTTTGACACAGTCTGAAAAGTCTTTAACTTCTGAATCGGGTATTTTAATGCACTTATGAACACTGTAATTTGGTTGCATGATTGAAATAAGACTCTGCAGGAAAGTACACTGCTGAAAAAAATAAAGGGAACACTGAAACATCACATCTCAGGTATTCATGAACGAAATATTCCAAATGAAAATCTATATTTACTACAATATAATAATGATCAATGGATATAAAAAATCATTAACCCAGAGGTTTGATTCAAAAGTATGTTAAAAAAGGGGCAAAGATCAGATCAAAGGTTGATCCAACTTCAATGGAAATTTTTTAAGAATTCAAAATTAGGTTCAGTAGTGTGAGAGACCTCCATGTGCCTGTATGGACATCCTGCAATGTCTGGGCATGCTCCTCATGAAAAAGCCAATGTTCTC
This sequence comes from Pseudomugil tenellus, assembly GCA_037177515.1. NCBI lineage: Eukaryota > Metazoa > Chordata > Actinopteri > Atheriniformes > Pseudomugilidae > Pseudomugil > Pseudomugil tenellus. Next base: position 20,131,149 of record JBAMHX010000001.1, read on the forward strand.
CTGAGGGATCTCTTCCCAGACATAGATCAGGGCATCTGTCAATCCTTGGATCTGTGGTGCGACTTAGCAGCAGTGGATGGAATGAGACATGGTATCCCAGAGGTGCTTGATTGGATTCAGCTTTTTTCATGCAGGAACAGCTGACACACTCCAGCCACGTGAGAACATACACTGTCATACATCAGAAAGAACCCAGGTCCCACTGCAGCGGCATATGGTCTGATAATGGGTCTGAAGATCCAATCCCAATACCTAATGACAGTCAAGGTGTCCGTGGCTAACACATGGAGGTCTATGAATCCTTCTAAGATTACGTCACTTCATTGGCCCATATGCCAATCTAGCAAAACATTGTCCAGGTTCTCCAGACTTTCTCATCTGTGCTCAATATGAACCTGCTCTCATCCGTGAAGAGCACAGAGTCCCAATGGGCAATTTGCAAAACTTGACGTTCTATGGCAAATGCCAATTGGGCTCACAGTGTTATGTTGTGAGCACAGGCGCCACTGAAAGCCTTGATATCACCCTCATGGACTCTGATTCTGGCAGTCTGAACAGAAACATGCACATTAGTAGGCTTGCTGGAGGTAATTTTCTGAGGCTCTGGCAGTGCTCATCCAGATTTTTCTTGTACAAAAGAGCAGATAGTGGTTCTACTGCAGTCATTCTGACCTTAGTAAGCCATCTGTCTGAGTTGTGTCCCTCTTCATGGAGAATGTTTAGACGGGACATGGGTCTTATCTGTTGTAACAGAATTGTGACACACCCAGTCTTGTGACTGGGCGGAATTACTTTGGACTTCTGTTTGACAACAGATCTCTAAAATGATTCTCCCCGGGTTATAACCTTATATCTTGTCTGTCTGTCTTTTATGTATTGTCTCACTCCATGTTTTATTGTATATTCAAGTTATTTTATACTTCATTTATTAGATTTATATTCCTCTCAATCTAAGAAACCAGTCTCCTCATCCTTGACAAGAAAAACGGTAATTTCATTATGAGTATGTGATATCAATATGATATTTTTCTGGTGTCGAAAAGACGAACTGGTATTTATAGTGAACAATAAGTTATGTAACGATCCCACCCTCAACAGACCTTGTTTAGAGAGCTTTGAACTGGTCAACAAAGGTTGGAATTTTTATGACT
>JBAMHX010000001.1:20235439-20246666 GCA_037177515.1 Pseudomugil tenellus
CATCAGATGTAGTGGGAACCGAACCCATGACTCACCAATCAGAAGACGGCCACACTACACCTGCGCCACAGCCGCAGCCAGAATATCTGGTGACAGAGTTCCATAGCTGGGGAGCAGAGCCTTTAGTCGCATAAGCTCTGCTTCCCATGGTGCTGAGGGGGGGACAGTGAGGTACATGGAAGAGAAAGATCTGGGGGGACTATACATCAGTGTTCTGATACTACCAGGCTACCAGAAAACATCAGATTTTTCTTTATAAACATTTATTGCTCACCTCAATTACAGATTAGTGACACAGCGTCCCTTAGCAAGATCTCCGATTAGTGCAGAAAACTGAGTTGCAGGTGATATTATGCACTTTTTACCTGTGTGTGTGTGTGTTGTATGTTTGTATGTGAGTATGTGAGCAGATAACTCACACTCCCAGAGGCAAAAGAACGGTAATTCCTCTAAACAATGAGAATAAAAGTGTCACCACAATTTCTCAATTCCTCTTCTCTTTTAAAATGAGTTTTAATTTATTGTTAGAAATTTTTTCTAGGGAAACTGTCATAAGTTTTCACTCCCAGGGGTCTTAAGTTAAGATAGCAACTTATTAGCTATAAATAAAAAGATTAAATATTTTTCCAGTCAGTTTGTTTTGGTTTCCATATGGTTACATTTACATTATGATGCTCAATCTATGAATTTCCTATTGAGTTTGGACTTTATGCATCTTTTAAAATACCGCCCAGTAGGGATGAAATTGCAAAGTTACATAGATTTCAAATGACTACAGTAATCTGCATTAAATGTTGATGCTCAGAGAAACTAAAAAAGGAAAAATGGCCATCTTGCCTAAGGCCATTTTTTCTTCCTTCTTTTTTCTTCATTTAAGCTGCACATACAGACAAAATGAGCCTTTGGGTTTTTCTGCATCATTATCTGGCTTTACAAACTTCCTAAAACCCCCAAAATCTATTCCCTGAGATTTGCACCAAACTGTTATTTTCCAAAATAATGTCTATAGTTTTGCTGTAATTACTGGAAAATATTAAAACGAAACAAGAAACGGTTCAAATCTTCCACAGACTTCTAGTTGTCTGCAATGTTTCTGCTGTTTAGGTTATTTTTTGTTTTAATATACTTACTTGGTATCAGGTTTTTTTTTTAATCATCTGTTATTTTTTTCCTGTACTCGCTTTGTCTCTATGTCTTCTAGAAAACAAGTGCCTCTTGTTGGTTTACCTTGAGCTGGATTGTGTTACTGATGGACTCACGTTCTACTTCAGATAAAAAAAAAAAAAAATAGGATTGGGTTTTAACATGATGGATTAAAACAAATCATTTCAACTATGTGCATGCATCTAAGATACAAGTGAGGCTTGTATCTAGCAGTGGTTAGAAGCCAAGTACTTTGTGAAACTATTGCAGCGAAAAATGTTTATGTATAAGTTAACATTAGTCTTTTTTATATTAGTGTCATGAATGTTTTTTTTTTTTCATTATTGTTATTTATTCTAGAAATAAAAAACCTTGGGAACCAAGATTATAAACTATCTTTTAAAAATAAAAAGGCAGCTATTGATATTTTGATTTAAAAAAAAAAAATTCTGACCCTTAGAAACTCCTGAAGTCATAGAGCCACAAACATCATGCTTAATGTAACATTCATTGATTTAGATTTTATGAGAAAAACCTGAACTCCTGTGCTTAATATCTAAAAAAATAATTCCACAAAAGGAAAAGAAATGTATGTAAAAGAATTCATAGTCCATTATATTTTTCATTTTAATATATATATATATATATATATATATATATATATAATAGCTGATAGTGGCAACCCGGCTCTCACCCGATGACCCCTACACTGTTATGGATGAAGTGGTTAAGAACATGGATTGATGGATAATTGGTCATTTAAACATAAAAAATTAGCTTCTACTTGTACTTTATTTGTTTCTTTCTTCATAATGGCTAAAAAAGATTGAGTAAATGGTATTAGAAACTAATGAGCGCAGTAATTTACAACGGACTAAAAACACTCAGAAAGAAGAACTGCTGTGAAACACAACTAAAAATTGACACCAAAAACTTCTAATATTACTTCACAAGTTTGGGGGATTTGGTTCACAGCTATGAATGCATCACTTATCCGAATGATATTTATGATACGTTATCTACTTTTGTTCAAGTCTTTGTTTACTCGAACGTGAATAAAGATTGTGTATCTCGTTGCAGTCCTGCATGCCATGAAACACTCCTTTTGCTGAAACATACATCCAGCCCTCTGATGAACTGGTGACCTGCTATCCTTCACTGAAATAGGCGGTACACATAATGAATAAATGAATATATACATCCAAGCCTTTTTAATCATGACATGTGTTTACGTCATTACTGCTTTGTTCACTCTTTTACAACTGTACGCCTGAAACCACCTCTCATGTGACTTATGGGATTCAAAAACCCTGCTTCTTGCTTGGTGTTTCCTTGTAGGGAGTGAAGAGGTCAGAACCAAGATGCCAAACATCAATGCTGTGTATTTCCTACATTTGCGTATAATCTATTCCACTTGAGCTGGCAGAATGAAATACAGAGAGCTTCAGAAAGCCGTTTGAAGCAACTCTAAAGGCTTAAAAGTTATTGAAATTTTCTGCTTGGCGAGCCACTTTTGAGCAAGATTTAGCAGTGGACTGCAAGGACATGCTAAAGGTCATGAGGCTTTGATCTGCAAATACAAATGCATATAGGAATAGCAACTTTAGATTACATCACTTGAGATAGTTTTGATAATACTTTAATTGCTCTTAGATGAGGAGTCTGGTGGAGCAAATGATTAATGTGTGTGGGAATGAATACTCAAATGACAACATCAGAGGATACAAGTGGATGGCTGGGCTGTGTTTTAATGAAACATTTGTATCAGCCAGCCTACACTTCTTGTGTTTGGGCAGAAAGAACATTTTTAATAACAACTGTTATTTTAAATCATAATTAAACATGTCACTCTTTCAATTTGGTGATGGATTTGGTTGAGATGAAAAGAAATTTCCTTTTTACTGTCTTTTGTTAGCAGTTCATTTCCCACAAAACACTAAAAATCCATTTTGAGCTGACTTGTTTTGAATCAAAAATGTAAAGGTCATGCAGATTTTACAGCTACTTTTAACCAAAACTGTTGGGTCTACATTGTACAAATCTGGTGTACATCTGTTCCAATGTTTTTTCTATGTAGTGGAGAGGTCATGTGGATGATTAGGAGTGCACAATGTTGTTATTTAAACTACACCACCATCCAGTCTAAACAGTAATCTGAGCATTAGAGGAAGCTATCAACAGGGGATATGCTGACAGTCAGATAGACTGGCAGCCAGACTGAGAGAAGAGGTTGAAACAGATAGATGCAGATGGGTAGTCAGACAGATGTACAAAGCAGCAGAAAGACACACAGGCAAACTGGCTACTGTGTTGGCTGACTTTAAAATCTGGATGGCCGAGCCTGATTACATACAAGGGTCGAGTTGATCAACTGGATGAAGTATTAAATGTTCAAAAATAAACTTTTTTATATGCATATCAAATATCTTAAAGATCAGTGAACCGGTCTGATTAATAAAGATTGTAGGATGTTGAAATAAGGAAACAGAAAAAAAGTGAGAGAGGCTAGAACACACACAGGGATATGGGATCTTGTCAGTCCATCAGTAAAGTGACAGCAAGACAATTGCTGCTTATTGCCTGACTGACATACTAGCTGACAGGCAATCTCATGTGTGTGTTTGCGTGTGAGCACACATGAATGAGCATATGTCTACTGTTAAATCCTCCATTTAAGAAACAAATCACAGCATCATTACATTTTCAAATAGCCAAAGAAAGACAATGCTATTTTTTTTTTGGTCTTGAATTTAAAATGATTTTTTTTTGCCTAGAAAGAGTTTGAAGAGCAGCTTTTTTCATCTGCATCTAATTTGTACTGATAGAAATACTTAGAAAATACAGAGAAATACAGAGTCTTGTATATTTCTAATCACTATGGTTCATATCAAACCTGTTTTAACAAAATAATGTTGTTGTCAGCACCACAATATGCTGACACCCTTCACAAACAGGTTTACCTCTGTCATTATTAGCCCTGGTAGCTCTATAATGTGGCCTTGCCTTTTTAATCAATAGAAGTCCTATGCAGCCTACTGCCAGCCTGTCTCTTAAGTCTTTGACCAGTGGTAAAAATCAACCTTGGCCTAAAGCAAAATACCCTTCAAAGTTCACATGCCCATGAAATTAAAAAATGAAGGTGCAAAGCATGCTTCTAATAATTGGTTTCACTTTGTTCACATCTTATTTTTTGAGTGGTAAAAAATTCATGTGATAATGTTACTGCCGTCCCCTGTGAACTGCCTAGGTGATTTATTCTAGCTTGTGATGAGGCAATTCTCCTGCTCAAGGAAAAAATAGTGAATGGACAGAAGGTGCACCAGACAGGTAGCAAAAGTAGGTGATTGCTCAATTTAGAAAAATGGTAATAATGTTCCATTCACAGAATCACAAAGCTGATTTTACATATGATAAAAAAAGCTAAAGAGAACATAGAAAATGGATAACAGAACAAATATGTCCTGTTATTACTTCTACTGTAGATTTTCTGTAACTTAGCAAGAACTGTCTGTATTTACAAGTATTAATGCAGTGGCAATAACTATTACATCAGTCTTTGGCACTTTTCCTCCTCCATATAGTAACTAATGGGGCATTAGGGATAAACATGATTTTTCTGTGGTCTGGTGGTGCTTTGACATTCATGGTCACAATATAAACTCGGATGGCAATTTTTTTAAGTGCAAAGGGTTCCAGCAAATGCAGTCTAATACAAAGTAAAGCCATAAATCCATTTTAATGAGGTAAATATGTTAATTTTATGTTGGTTTTCTTGAAAAGATGTCATATTTTGTGGCTAGAGTTAGAGTTGTGTTGATCAGCTACAGTTACTTTCTATGTGTTTTAAGCTTTTTGAAATGGTCTCTGGAAAAGAAGAGAGTTGTTTACTTTTAAAGCTAAGTCATGTATGATCACAGATGCCATTTAGAGAAGTTCAATGCAAAATTAAGCAAGAGTGCATATACCCCTCAAACTTTCATGGGCAGTTCTGTATCTTACAAACTCTGGTGGCAAGATCTTAATCCACACTAAAATTTAGCAGACCCTCAGTTTGAGGGCCTTCAAGTCTATTTCTACTCCCCAATATATTGACGTATTTTGGTGTCTGTTCCTGCTGCTCATCTACCTGCCTCCATATATGTGCTTCGGTAATGAAGGGGTATGTTACCTTTATGTAGAGTATAAGGGGTTTTATATGAATGTGGGAGTTTAAACCTTAAAGTGATTTGATGAATTAACCAAAATGCTCCAACTCACGTCCACATGTCATTAAACTATGCCTTGGTAGTGTGTTGCTACCAAACATGCAGACATCATGGGTCTTATACCTGCATGTGGAGATTAAAGGAAATACAAAATGGGAGTCAGATTGGTTATTTTTTTGTTTGTTTTCAGCTGTTTTTGTAATTAATGTGGTAACAATTCAGCATATATTTAATAAGAAATATATGTTAGATTAAATTAATTAAATCAGCAGTCAAAACAAAGGGTTATGTATTACAATTATCAATGAAATGAAAATGCTTCACAGTTTATAAGTTGATATAACATGCCCTGCCCTCTACTGGTGCAAAGAGTGCACAACATTTGGTTTGCATGGTCAAATAAAAAAAATAAAAAATAAAAATAAACAAACAAATAATCTCATATAAAAAAACCTTTCCCATTCTTTCCCCCTTCCGTTTTTCTCTCCTCTTCCTTTTCACTCCATCTGTCTGCATTTGCTTTTTGTATGCCACCTTCATACAGTCTTGTCTGTCCTCTTTGCCCTTGCTATGAGGCCAGAGAATTAAAATGATTCAGTTTTGAATGTTTGAGCAAAACAGTACAATAAAAACAATCATCTAAAAGGCCTAAATGGTTTACTCTTATTTAATAACCAGCAAGTTTACAGAAGTCCAGTCAAGCCAAGTCAAGTCCACTTTTTTTAAATAAAACATTTTTCAAAAGCAACTGTTGACCAAAATATGTGAACAAGTTAATAAATACATAAATAAATGACATTTAGAAGGGCAGACGATGCCAACACACAGTCTGGTAAAAGCAAGAAAAATGAAATGGCTCTTTTAAATTTACCGTTATAGTTTTTGAGGTCTTACACTTATGATGTACTTTATCATATGTACCAAACATACTATGCACCAAGCATGGTCTCAAAGTTTCTGTCCTTTTGACAAGTGTTGCTTCTGAACTGTGAAAAACTTTTGTTGTCAGGTTTTTCTGTCTGATTTCCTTCTTCACATCTCAACCGTTTTTGATGTGTCATCTGTTTGTCACAGTCCCATCTCCTTTGCTCAATGCATGCTTGTGATCTCCGGGCCCTCATGTAGCACTGTGTTCAAAACAGGCAGGATTCTCATCTGGAAACTATTCAATAAGCTCAAAATCACTTCCAGAAATCATTGTCTGTGAACATAATCCATGAATGCAGGCTAAAACAAACTCCTACAAAGATGGAGCCGTATGCGAAGATGTTTTTTAGAAAAGCTGTGTTTTCTCAGGACAAAAGCTTATTTGAAGTCGTCTGATGAACATTGAAAAGTGTCCATGGATGCTGTGTCCTGTTTGACCAAGCAGTAGTGAGACTGTCTAGTTTGCTATTTGTGAATCACCTCCGATGATTTGGACGTACGTTACGCCCTGTGCTATGGGCAGCTTCCACTGCTGTAAGAAAACTATAATTGCTTAAAAGTACATAGATTTTTAAAAACATATTCTCCTATGGAGACCATATCTTGGTCAGAGCAGGGACTTAACTGCTGACGGAATATGGTTTACGCCTTACTGTCTGTGTCTTCCATGTGATATGAATCAAGAATAAGATCAATATTACAGTGAAATAAATAGCTTTCTCTCTTCTGTGCTGCTGTTTGTTCTTTATTTTTAAATTAAAAGAACCTGCTGCAGGTCAGATGATGATAGAGTAAATATCTGAACTAGTTAGTGAACATATTTTAGGTTGCAGCCTGTGAGGAAGGGGACAAGCTGGAAAAAAGGAGAAGAAAAAATCCTGTACACCTTCCTATTGCTACTTTGAGCATCAATTATTGACATTTTGGCGTAAATGAACATGTCTGTTGACAGTTACTTGTCCTTTTGGTGCATAGGTATAGATTTGTTTGTAATGAGTGGCTGGAGTGGCTAACACTGTCACTTCACAGTTATTAGTCCAGATCTCTGTGTCTTTTTCTTATAAAGAGCCCATAAAAGCAGACACACATGTAGATGTTTGACTCCTTTATTGGTGCTTTATTTTTTTCACTGTCTTGTTACCTTTAGTGGTAAACCGTGATTCTTTTTTGTGCATGGTCTATCAATTATGGAATGTTTTTGCATTGTTTCAGTGTCCCAAGGATCATGCATAAAATCAGCCAACAAACTCCCTCTCACTGCACTCTGCATTTCATTGAATGCATGACATGAGTAACATCTTCTATAAAGGTTTTGTTTTCCTAAAGAGCAGAAACAAACTGCAACCTACACATTGAACGCTACAGTGCCTGGATTGTATGGGATAAATGAAGTGTTTTCATTCATAAACAAAACTAAAGCAAAAGTAACATCTTATTTGTTTAAGCCTTTCTTTGACTCACTTATCGAGTGTTACTTGAGCTATTGGATCAGCACCCTTTCGGATTTACAAATCAACCACAGAGCAGGAAAATGGCATTTATCCCAAGTCTAACAAATCTAAAATAGAATAGCTGAAAAAGAAAAGAGTCAAGGTGTGGTAATGATGCAGTCAAAGTCCGTAGCTAAACCTCATTGAAATGCTGTGGCTGGACTTTCAGAGAGCGATGCACAACCAATGCCAGCAAAGCTGAATAAACTGAGTGTTGTAAAGAAGAGTGGATCAAGAAATGTATCTTCCAGAGTAATTTATACAATATATATGTATACAATGTATAAAGCCTCTCAAGACTTACCTTCATGCTGATTCCTATTTATTTTGAGCATTTTGTTATTTGTTGGTTACAATTAATTTGTTGCAGTTTGTAATTAAGCTTATTTTTATATATTGACCTAAAAATACTGATTTATATGACGTTGGACAAAAGCATTTGAAAGTAACTTTTATTTTGTGGATTGTAGATTGGGCAGCATCACTCTCCTTTAACTCCCTTATCAATTCATCTGCAGCAACAGGAGGCAACTTCTCCACCTCCACTTGCCTCTCTTGCTTCTTGCTGGACTGTTTTTTTTTATTTCTTTTGCACTGGATTTATGAAAGAATTCCTTAATATTTTCTTTTCATAAAAGCTCAGGCTTGCATCCACTCAAGCCCTAGACACATATGCTTTAACCCTCCCTCCCATTTTCTTTTTAATGCTTTCTCTTTTACACATTCTGAATTTCATCCACGCCTTTCCGTATGCTGTGCCATTCCAGCCCACAGTATGTGAACTCGGCTGACCTTTGAAATGATGAAAAGTATAAAATGAATATAGAACGCAGGATTTTTTTTTCCTTTTGATTACTTTAATATTTAAAGCTGTTTCTTTTTTCTTTACATGCTCAGTATTTTCAGGAATTTTCAGTGATGTTATGGCATTTTTCATAGTCTGACGTTTGATCTCCTTCCAGCAGTCCAGCCGGACATGTCAGCATTGTCTCCAGTCTGAGGTATCTTCAGACATTTAGATCAGATTATCAAGCTCCATCATCACTGCTGGAATAGGAAGATAAATTTTTTTAGCGTTTTTGTTTATTTTTCTTTCATACATTTCACATGAGTGAAATTAAGTGGAAAGATGCTGTAAATTTGAACTCTTAAGGAAAACAATATATAAACCTGATCTGAAACCAGAGGGGGGAATTATGGGTCAAATTTTTACCATGCGATCAGCATAATTAGTGGTGAACAGAAATGAACTTTCATGCCTCTATAATCCAGTGTCTAATGGTCAAATCTGATAAAGCATCATTGTTATGAGTGTGGTTCTGGTTTTTGACAGAAATGAATTTCTCACTTTAAACGACTTTCTGCTTGCAGGTTATCAGGATTCATGCTGCCTTCCCCTATAGTTAGCAGTGGATCCATATTGGCCTTGTGGTTTACCACAGACTTTGCTGTGAGTGCACAGGGCTTCAAAGCTGTATATGAAGGTAAGAACACACATTTGTGTTTATAGTGATGTATGACTTCTAAATGCTGAAGCTGGAAATATGGATCCTTCTTTCTCTGTGCTTTGGTTCTGCGATGAATTTGGTCTCTGAGGGTTTACTTGTCCTTTCACTCAAGGGTTTACCCTGCTTTGCACCTAATGGCCACTGGAAATGACTCCCCCCCCACCCCCCTTTGACCTTGCATTACAATAACTGGGTGTAACTTCATATAACTATAATGGTGTATCTGCAGACCAGGGATTTTAGGACCACAAGGTTTTAGATGTTTGTCCAGCTGCAACACACCTGACAATAAGCCTTTGGGGAACCATTTCATTTGAAGCAGGTTTGCTGCTGCTTTGAAACATAAAAACCCTGCAGGATAGTTGCCCACAAGGGTTGAAGTTGGTGATCACTGCTACTGCCATTCAGATCACTTCTCACCTTAGTTGACACAGTAAGTTGCAACTATGCTGGTGTGAGGATCTTGAATCTATTAATCTAATTTGCCAAATCAAATGTGTTCTTTATGATGAATTTTTTTTGTGGTTTAGTGCAGAAAATAAGTATTTGTTTCCTAGTGGAGTCTGCTGCATCACCTGATATTCCTAAGTGCCCAGGCCGATAACCACAAGATCACACTCTAAATTGCAATTCACACATTTCTGTCACCTTCGGGTGAAGCTTGACTGAGGACTACTTCAGACAAGGTGTGCTTTAGTTGTCTCTTCTTTAGTTTAAAATGATCCTGAAATGAATGTAAGACCTGAGTTTACATCAGCTCTTATTTCCCCACTCCTTTATAACATGAAGAACTGTTAGATGTTTAGATGCTACATAAAAGCTTAGCCTGACCTTTAGAAAATAGAGGCTTTTACACACACACACACACACACATTTTCTCTCTCACACACACATAAAGATGTTTAGTTTGTATTGAATGTGGCTAGTCTGCATTGTCACAATGTGTGTATGCACCCCAGTCCCTAACCCTCATATAATCATTACAACTACATAGGATGCTATGATTGTTACACTAATCCTAAACTAATTCTAATACTGAACCTAAAAGCTAGTCTTAAACCTCAAAATCACTTTGTACTTGTTGGGGAAAAAATTGCTGTTATGTGTTCATGGCCAGAAGAAGTCCACCTGGATTGCTGTAGTCAGTTATTCTGGCCATATCTTGCCAGGAGAGTGGTATGAACACACAGTTCACATTACACTTGTGTCATAGTTCATGTGTGAATCATACACTGTAAATATTAAAGAAAACTGAAGAGTGAGCAAAAACACACAAACTTGCCTCTGTGCATGCATGTATGTTTCACTTTTATCCCCATTTGTCCATATTACCTTTTGTATTATTACTGACAGTACCATACTGTACTGCTACTATGTATGCTGCTAAACATACTACTGCCACTGATTTTGCACTTTAATGTACCTTTGTACCTTTTTTATTTATATTCTTTTATTTGTATTTTTTATTTATATTCTATTATTTGTATTTTCTATTTTTTTCTTTAATATTTGTGTACGCATGGGACAGTGTGAAACACAATTTCGATTCCTTTGTATGTCACTGACATGTAAGGAATTGACAAATAAACCTGACTTTGTATAATGTACATAATTTAGTTTAACTGCTTGTGTGTTATTGGATGTGTTATTTGCGTACAGTATTTGTGTTGAAAACAAACCTGATAACCATTAAACTTCATTTCATCATAGTTCAATTATTCTTTTGTCTTGAATTTTTTCCTTTTCGTCATCTGTAGGGATCCTTAATTGTGTTTGTTATTTTGACGATTGTTAGAAGTGTGTTTGTGTGTGTGTGCACATGTTCGAGATACACGTGTAAATGATAACTTATTGTGCCTTATAATTATGGAGACCCTTATGATTCATAATTAAATAAATGAATACAACATTTTGAAATAAATATATGACCATGAAATAGTGAAATACCACATTT
>JBAMHX010000001.1:20250078-20261854 GCA_037177515.1 Pseudomugil tenellus
ATACACATATATATACACATATATACACATATAAACATATTTGTCCTTCTTATGTGTGTTTTTCCATTGTCTTGAAAGTATGTGTAGCAAGTGTGTTTGTGTATTGTTTTATGAGTGTGAATATGTTTTTTTTGACCACATTGAAAAGCATATAATCCGACGCTATGGGCAATATCAACAGAGAAACCGCTAGGCTAAACTAGGCCAAGCTTCCCTTTATAAAGGCACACATGCACACACACATACACACACACAGCTTGGTGCATGCATAGCTAGTACAAACACCACTTCACCAATCCACTTTGGGGGAGAAAACCATTATTTGACAAACCATTAAAACTGATTTTCTATGCTTCTGAGAGACACTGAGAGGGGAAGAAGGGAAAGAAAAAGAAAGAAGGGGTAGATTAAAGAAAGGAAACAAGAATTAGAAGACCCCCATCCTCTCACTCCATTAATCTTTAACCATCTCATTCTCCCCCTCTCGTATCTCTGTCAGGGTTGTTTAGAAGCCCCTGATGCGTCCTCTGCAAGCCCGTATAAGTGTGCAGCAACTGAAAGACTACTGACAAGGTGTGAACATTAAAACCTTCTACGGTTACATCTGAGCACAACCCTGAGGGAAGGACACCTTCACACCATTCTCGATATATGTGCATAATCACACATGTTACCTACATACATAAGCACAGGTAGTATTCTATTAGACACACAGGCAAACAGGTGGATGAGAAGATCATGTAAATATATCTTTAAATTTAGCCTGACTACACTCACAGCTGGAAATCAATGTGAAACAATATATTTGAAGCTGATAGGTATAACACAGACAAGCACAAACTCAGAGGTGCTTTATACACCATAATTAAAAACATTTATGGTGCCTAACTTTATGGTGTTTATGAGAATTCCAATGTTTTTAGCCATGTTATCCAATCTCTAGGGTTGGGAATTATTAGAAGGCACCAAAGACTTCTGAACATGCTTTTTTTAAATCATTACAGGAAAAAATACATGCATAAGCAAAAAAAGGAAAAGAAAACCTTCCATTTGTCAAGAGATTACACACAGAATGGCACAGGCGTTTTGTTTAGTGATCTATCTCCATCCATGGCAACTTGTCAGTTAATATAGTCTCTGCTATTCATCATCTTCACCTGTGCACACTGATTTGTTTACAGACTGAGTGTGACTTTCTGGTAACCTACACATATTATAGTTTAATGACTATGCCTTTGGTAGCAACAGACAATATTACTAGGCTTGCAGCACAGGACTTTGACATTGGATTAACAAGAAGTTGTAGGCCTACTAATTAATGTGAGAATGTGGAATAATTTTGAGAATATAAATTAAAGTGCTGTGTATTAATGCTGTTTTGAGAAGTCAGTAAATAAATGTAAAGAAAAGTTTTACTCACACTAGATACATGTAAAGATGATAAACAGCTGGTATCCCTGTTATCAGTGGAAAGCTTTAGCACAAACAGTGGAACATGTTACAAGTAATCCCAGCTGTCATGTTAAAGCTCATGAATTGGTTGCTCTATCTTGAATATATTGGTTTTCTTTGATAAAATCAACTAAACAAGTAACAAGACTGTGTGATGTTAGATTTGTGTGCAACATGTTCTCTCTCTCTCAATGTGTCAGTCTGACAAATGGTCAGGGTACCTTAGCTTATAACCTCTTGATAACACCCATTCATTTAGTTGAAAATATTCAAATTGGTTGTGCAAATTTGTGGGTCTTCCATGTAAATCTGTTGGGTTAAACAACTTGTCCAAATATGACAAAAAGCAGGTGCCTCATAGGTCAGCATGTCACGTTAAAGGTTCCCTGACCATTCGCCAACATTGGGAGTAAGAATGTGCTGCTGTATGTGACAAGTTAAGTACTGTGTCTGAAGTGTTTTTTTTTTCTTGTTTGTTTGTTTTTTATCCTAAGCAAAATGCCAGCAAAGAGCATTTTATTTGACTGATTAATATTTCTCCAGTAGAAATACAACCTGTCAAAATTAACCATAAGGTCATAAAAATGAACCCTGATCGCATGTGAATAATATCAGTGATTTAAACCAGGTAGCTACCTAGCAAATAGAAGTTTACCTCTATATTTTTATTAAACCCTATTGATTGTGAAAACAAGCATTTTATACTTTGAATGTTATGGTGCAGGGAGGTGGTGGACCCAAATCCAGGTGAGGAGGAAAAACAGGAGGCAGCCAGGATGCGGATTACCTGGGTTTATTTACAGCACTGACACTATGACTAAATAATTTAATGATCCCGCAACTAAACAGACAAACCAAGTGACTTAAATACATGGGAACAAACGAGGGACAGGTGAAAATAATTAAGACAGGTGAAACCAATGAACAGAACATAAAGTTGAACAAAAACACAAAGAAAACAGGAAACGAAGCAGTCTACGAAACAAAATCGGAAACCAAACTAACAAAACCCATAAACATTGAAATGGTAATCTGCCCTGAGGTTCTTACAGTAGTCAGTGTTTGACTGTGTAAAAAGATCAAAAGCTTAGTAAATGGGCAACAAACTGATTTTACATTGTACATGCTGCACAGACAATATTAATAATCATTAATAATAATCATTTTTATTAACATAAACACACACAGTATTTATGTAATCTATACAATGCTTTTCTTCTCTATCATACACACTTTATCCCACATCAGAAAAATGGGTAAATGAAAAAGGTTGCCCCCAAAAAGGTTGAGTTTTAGAATAGCATTCAGTACAGAGCTCTTACTCCTTAATTAGAAATCTGTTTACAGTGTTATGTAATTATTGCATTTATACTTGTTGGGAGAAGGAAAATCTATGATCCTATTTATAGCCATAGCAGAAGAAAGCTCAAATAATGTCTGCGTGCAATCTTGCAGACCACCATTATTGACTGAATCGATCCAACCATGTGTAGTCTCTTTGCATGTACAGTCGACTGTGGTACATTTGAATTTAGCCATTTATCATGTTGAGAATCTGAATTCTAGATGAAAGTAAAGTAAACTATTCTAGCAAAAAAAAAAAAAAAAGTTAAACTAAGGATGAAAGAAAACATGCAGATTCTTGCTGAACTTACTGTCTGGGTATACTGTAAAACATGACTGACAAAGGGGTCGATTCCCCTCCTCCACACTCGCACTCATTCTCGTTTGATTGATTGCCACCCTTCTGTTGCAGCTGTAATCCTTCACTGAGCTTCCCAACCAAGACTGAGATGCTGGACAGGCTTGAATCTCATGTAGTGAGAGGCTTAGTCTAGACTTGGAGCCCCAGCATATTAGCATATTTGGAAATAAAATATGCTTAGTGGTTTTTTTTGTGTTATCTTTTGTTTTGGGATAAGTATTGTTTATGAGGACCTCAAGTATTTTCGGAAGCCAACCATGGGCCAATATGAAGCGTACCGCACATAAAGACATAAAATCATAGTTTTATGTACACTGAACAAAGACTTTTCAATCAATCTTCCCTTAAGATGTTATATTTTGGAAAAAATTGCTAAAAACGTATATATTTTTAGAGTTTAAATGAATGATATGCTTAAGAAAAGTGATGTAGAAATAAACTAAAATTGTAATAACAACAGAATAGCCAATAGGAAACAAAATTTTGTTGACACATGCTGAGTATGTGTCTTAAAAATGCTAAGAGGGAGACATTTACTGAAAACATGAGTAGTGGACAAAGGTGTCGGGGGTTGCAGATTGTCTCGTAAAAGCCTGCCTGGAGGTTTTAGTATTAAAAAACAAAGAAGGAACAAACCTGCAAGCAGCAATCTCAGGACTCAGCAAAGTTATGTATATGTTATTGGGCTGTGAACGACCCTCTTGTTGGAGTTTTAAAGTATTTAAAGTAACCTGGGGCTCAAATGACAAAAGATTAATAACAAAAACAGTCAGGAAAATGATTGTGTTTCTCAGACTGGGACAAAGGCTGTAATCAGATGTGAGCGCTCTCCTTGGAGCATAACAACGATTCAACATTACTCAATGTTGGTATGATTCAGCCTTTCAGACCTTAAAATGACTCAGACAGATCCTATGCACAGTGTCTAACATGTAACATTGATAGATTGCAGAAATGAGGAAAAACTAGCGGCATAACTAAAAACAAAGGATTAAACATCTGTCAAGCTACTTACACTTTCATTTTTTTTGCTCTCTCCACTTCTTTCATCTCCCCAAAAAATTTGTACTTCCATCTCCTTCATCTAGCTCCACTCTCCTCATTTCCCGTCTTAGTTTGTCTCACCCCTCAAATCTTCTCCATTTCCCTCATAATGTTCTCTGTCTATTCTTGTCAGCTACTATCATCAGCTCTACCCTGCTATTTTCCCTTGTCATCTCTCACTTCTATGGATTTGCATCTTTTTCTCTGGTTTTTCCAGCGACATAAACATAACGACTGGGTGAGATCGGATAAAGATAGAGAAAGAGAGCAAGAACCGCAGAAGTAGGAAAATGAACTAGCTATCACCCCCAACAAGAGACAGAAGATGGAATATTCACAAACATTTCTTTGGATAGGTGACAACAGAAAAGTGAGAGTCCATGTCTCTGCATTAAATGATGCTCAGTTGGCAGCTTTGAACAAGCTGCTAACACAAATAGGGCTGAAACTGACAGCATTAAATTCCTTTATTTTGGATTTGAATCCTAATACACAATACACCCTAACTGTTCATGTGCTTTGGGCTATTTATTTCCTAAGTTTTAGGCTAAATAAATGTAAGAAGATGTCATATACATGGATTGGCTTTAATATGATAACGTACTTGTATACTATAACCGAAGGAAAAAAAAGTCTAGAAAAGGTGGACGCTGGGTTGCCGTATGCAGCATTAGTATGTCAAGTGGAGAGTAGGACATTTTAAGCTTAAATATATCACCCAATTAGGAGAGGGCATTTGCATGTAGCCATGCAGATCAAACTGACTGAACGTACTCCATCCGTCATTCCATTTGTGTTGCATGCGTCTTCATTCATTACCTTCACAGTACACGCAGACAACCTGCCAAGTCTACTGACAAGTAGCATCGAGCCGTCCCTCTGCTGTCTCTGCCCATTGCCTGACCCTAACCTGGCAGCTTGTTGCAGTTTGCAGAGTATCATGCTTCATCTGCCAGTGAAAGAAAACATTCCTCTTGTTTATCTCAAGCTGCTTTTCTTTCAAGTCCCTTTCATGAAATGATGAAAACATTAATCAGTGATGAATGGCAAACCCAAGTGATGAGAGCCTATTTTTTTTTTTTTTTGTTTTTTTTTTTTTTTTTACTTTAGTCAGTCTTCTGTGTTATTTAGTCTTAACTTTACTTTACAGTATTAGTTAACTTTACAGTATTCTAGTTCAGCTGCATCATCTATTATTTTCCACAATCCCCTCTTTCTCTCTCCATGCTCTTGGTCTTTCCTTCTTTCCCCTTACTCCTCTCATTTCCAAGAAGACTGACCCAAATTTCTTTGAAATTTAAAATCGGATTGAAATATAAATGTTCTTCTATAAACTCCAAAGTCAGTTTTGTGTTTAAAAGTGTTTGCTAACATAGAGTGGGGCAGGCAGAGAGACGACCATAAGACAGGGGAAATATTTGTCTTAAATAAGTCGAGGAGCTTAGGAGAAAAACTGTCCTTCTAGGTGGATCTTTCAGTGACAAATCATTCTGACGCTGATCTGTCAGCTGTCAATCTCTAATCATAAGTCAGCTTCCGCTTCTATAGGAACCTTGCAATCCATTGCTGGGAAACACACACACATTACAAATTCAAAGTCTAGTCAGGTACTTTGTTGTGTTGCAAATGGCCACAGGGTTGAAATTATTCAAAGCGTGCTGATTCATTGGCTGATATGAGTTCAGTTTTATTTTTTTTGTACTATATCTGAAGAATGACAAATTCCAGCATTTCACTCCAATGTGTCCATCATCAATTTGACAATTTAGCAGTCAGAATGACAAAAGTTCACACAGTGAAGAGTACATTTTCAGAGATTTCATGAATGTGGAATGTTTCTATATTTATGGTTAATTGCACATTTAATCAGGCAGTGGATAAGACACAGTGATACACAGAAGATGTACTTTTCTTTCTTTATGAATGCATGTGGTTAAACTACCTAAAGTAAAACCTAAAACAGAAAAGCATTACATCAGCCATAATTAAAATAGGATCTTTATAAATACAGTGAGAGCGAATGAGATATAGAGATAGAGATAAAGATAGAGAAAGAGACAGAGAAAGAGAGAGATGCATAGCAAATAAAGAAAAACTAGTGCAACCACAAATACAGTAGCAGCCACGGTACCGACTGTTCCAATTATCCACAAATGCCAGCCCACATAAGTATATTTGACATTTAAATACTCCCACAATATTGTCTTCCATGGTCAATAACCATTTATAAATATGGCAAATTTTAAGGCAGAACATTTTTATTTGGAAACAAAAACTTTTTGTGGATTTACTTTTTCTTCTAATAGTGGCTCCACATTATTTTCAGAAAAAAGAAAAGAGGTTTAAACCTAAATAAAAGTTATTTACCTTTTTATTAAGGAGTCCTGCTTAGACACAGACAATAGCTACCACTGAGGACATTGAGGTTTGGACCTCTTTGTTTATGTAATAAAATAATGAAAACATTTGAGCAGTGTGGTTATGTGAGAAGATCTGATGTGTGAAGTGATACTGACATATTGATTTCTCACATATCAACCGTTTTTATTGTAGAAACGATTCCCAAAATGTCATTCTCATAGTAAAAATTGTCAAACATTAACACAATGGAAAGTTATTATCATGTTCATCACAGCATGCAGGTCACTAACTGATCAGTGATCAATCAGTCTAAGTTTTGTCAGGTTTAGGGATATTTTACCACCACCAACTGCAGTACTGCACAGTACTTTTCTTGATGTGTGGGAAGATCATAAATGTCCTACCCAGGTACAGAAAGAGAAAACAGAGAGTTGTTGGGTAATGTGCAACTGTTGGTGAATTTTAGGAAATGTCTGCTGGATTTGTTTCCTGTCTTCAAACTAAGGCCTTCCATTTTGTTCAGTAGTGCAGTAATAAATACAGTTATGATATACTCAATAAAATAAGTTAGTGAAGTAAGTGTTACAATAAAAATCATGACCATGACAATAAAATATTCACAGTGCTGGAACAAAACAGCCACTGTTAGCTTTTAAAGAAAAAAAAGACAATATTTGATGATGGTGTTGATGTTTGTTAAATCTGATGCTTAACTCAAGATTAGCATAGTATGTTTTTGATGATATAGATCTCATCATATTAGAAAATAACAAAATAAGTTAAATGTCTTTTTTTTTAGAGAAAAGCTGGTAGTAAAGAAGGACGACAGGGAGAAATTGACGGGAGGAGAGGGCGAAAGAAAGGCAATGCTAATTAAACTGAAAAACTATTAAATGAGACACTTATATGGGATTTAATTTAGCGAAGTAGTAGCTGTGAAAATAAAATTGTATTTACATTATTTAAAACGTAGACAATCACAAACATAGACAAAGATTAAAAGGGTTACAGTTAAAAAAAAATCCATGATTAAATGCATGCAGGGTTGTCAAAAAATCTGATTTTCACTGCAATTTTTCAAATTTGATATTATTCCCCCCCCACCCCCCCCCCCCCACACACAGACACACACACACAAATACAGACACATAGTTTTGTCTCTGGGGTTAACATTGTTTTCTTTATTGTTGCTAGTGGATAAATACCAGTAAAGATGTCCTAAAACAAAAAGGTCAGCCGATCAGCCAGCCAGTTAAGTCAGCAAGTCAACCTAACGTGAAAGAAAGTGCCAGAGGTAATCGTGTAAGAATTTTTTGCGAACATTATAACTTATGGTGCGTGATGTTTTTAAATGTATGCAACAAATGCCTGAGGGACTGAGCTGAATAAGAGAAAACTAGAAATGGTTGTTACTCCAGCTCTGTAAATTCTGATAGACATTCACATGATCTGAGCGAATATTTCAGCCAAGTCTCCTGGTGGAAATACTGATGTGTAAAATGATAATTCATTCCTCCTCGTAGGAAAGTCATTATTTTTGTTTACTTCACTGCAGGTAAATCAGACTGCAGGGCTGTTATTCAACCACAGACCACATAAAATTACAGTTTAATAAAGGATGACAACAAAGAACACGATGACCTTGTTGGTAGGAAGGCCAAATCCTTTTCTTTGCATTGTGTTGGAAATTATGCAACTTTTTATCTGGATAATTTGCTAATGGTTTTATTTGAAATGTCACTAATGTGGGGCTACACGGTGGTTAGCACTGTGGCCTCACAACAAGGAGGTTGCCGGTTCAATCACCGGCTTGGTCAGTGGCCTTCCTGTGTGGAGTTTGCACGTTCTCCCCAAGTTAGCGTGGGTTCTCTCTGGGCTTCCTCCTACAGTCCAAAGACATGCACCTTAGGGATAGGCTGATTGGGGACTCTAAATTATAATAAGCGTTAGATAATGGTTGGTTGGTTGGGTTGGTCACTGCTGGGCATTGAACTTAAAAAATATTGCACTAAACAAATGCAGCTTCTATATCTAAACTGTTTAGAAGATTACTTTACACATTTTGAACTTTGAAAACAGCTGTGACATTAAAAATAAATGGAGTGAAAGTCACTTAAAAGCAGCACTGTCAAAAAAATGTTACATGTGGAAACATAAAAGGCAGCACTAAAAGATTTAAATGGCATTAAAATGAAGGTAAGATACATTAAAGAAAAATATGGCCCATGAAAATAATAAATAAAAAATATGATAATCATATTTAGTTTCAGTCTATCAAATCTAAAGCTGAATTCCGTACCTATTGTTAAAACATGGTTGAATAAACAAATAAACAAAGATCCCAGCACGCACAGGCATGTCAAGATGTGAAGAACACATTTTTCTCCTCACAACTCTGATCTTAATCATATATTCTGTTGCCGGGCAACACTCTGGTAGTCAGACATTTCTTTGTGAGCAATTAAAAGCTCAGCAGCAACACACAGAAAGCAACATGATATAAGTTTACAATTCCAAGGCCTGACTATGAATCTCCATGATGCCTGTATTTTATTTATTTATTTATTTACACCTCATACGTATGCGATCACACACAGTAGGTGGTGGTGGTCAACTATATGTGCCCTTTGGTGCAGTTTATCATGTATCAGTGGGGCTTGGAGATGTGAGATTTAAGAAGAAAGGATATATCTTGTTGTACACCTTATGAAGAAACAATTAACCTCAAGGGGCACCCAAATCTGGTCCTGAAGTTCTATTATTCTGTAACTTTTAGATGCAACCCTTTAACACACACATGACAAGCTTGTTACAGGCCTCTGCAGAGCTGAATGACATGGTGCTATTTGATTAAGATGTTTTGGAAAATAGATTAATTTAAAAGTTACCAGATAGTAGATCTTGAGGACCCAGATTTGGAAACCCCTGATGCAGCTTGATGTCTTTCTCATCAGATGACATAATCTCGAAGTTGAGTTGAGCTACAGGTTTAACTCAACCTGGTTATTTAACTGAATCAAAGTTCTCATTCCAATAAACAAGGTCAGGAAGATGAGTGAGTTGTTGTTTTATGTCAGCGGTTGTGATGATGTGGACTGTGAAAAAAAAACTGCTCACAATTAAACGAAATGTTTTTTTGGTTCTGATTCTAATGTAAAAAAAATGATAACAAATCATTAAAACCTATTTTTCTATTAGTGTCTATTCACTTTACTAACATAACTGTTGTTGCTCTCCTAGAATGTGCCATTAAATGTACTTGCTATTGGTCCAACTACATGGCAGCTTCCATACTGGCACCACCATTTTACTATAGTATGATAAATGGATTAACAACTCTATTTGAAGTGAGAACACTCTTAGCTTTAAAATTGCAGTAGCAGCTTGAATTAACATATGCTAGAGCAAGGTTTAGGATAAGTATAACTTAAAAGCAACACATTTGAAGACAGTACATATGTATATCACATCTCTCAGGTTAAGAGTCTGGGTGTCATCCTTGATAGCTCCCTTTCTTTTCATGCCCATATTAATAATACGGTCCAGTCTGCTTACTTTCATCTACGCTCCATCAATCGTCTCCGTCTCTCTCTCACCCCCCACACTGCTGCCATCCTGGTCCACAGTCTTGTTACCTCCCGCCTCGACTACTGCAATTCTTTCCTCTTTGGTGTCCCCCACAAACTCCTCCATAAACTCCACCTGGTCCAGAACTCAGCAGCCTGCATCATCACCTGGACCCCCGCTTTCCATCACATCACCCCTGTTCTTCATCAGCTTCACTTGCTTCCAATTAAATTCAGACCCACCTTCAAGATCCTTCTGCATACCTACAAGGCCATCCACAAGCTCTCCTCCCTACCTTTCTGACCTCATTGACATCGCAACTCCCACCCGTTCCCTCAGGTCCTCCTCCTCCATCCATCTCACCGTTCCCTCTGCTCGTCTCAGTACCATGGGAAGCAGAGCATTCAGTCGCTCTGCTCGCAGACTCTGGAACTCCCTTCCCCCAGACATCAGGAACATCAACAGCTTTATCCTCTTCAAATCCACACTCAAAACCCATCTGTTCAAAACTGCATATAATGTCTAACATTTATCTGTATGTCCACCAGTTTTTTTTTAGTAGTTATTAATTATTATTGCCTTTTATTTTGTCTATCTATTTTATTTTTATTGTAGCATTTTTTATTGTATCTATCTTTTGTTTTATTTGTTTTATTGTAAAGTGTCCTTGGGTGTCCTGAAAGGTGCTGTGAAATAAAATGTATTAATATTATTATTATTATTATTATTATTAAAGTAATTTCCACAGCACAGTCACCAGCAGATCCCCTCACATATAAAAAAGACTCACATTTAGATGTCGAGATGCGATTACATACCCTTCCTGTTGTTTTGTGAGGGGCCCAGGGAAGGTTTCCTTTTTTTATTCTTTGTACATATCTCTAAATTTGTAAATATATGGGAAAAAAGATGTGATAACTTTACATCAACGATGGGCAACTCCAGTCCACTTCAGCATGAGAGCCTCAGTCCTGCAGGGAGTTTCCCTGCTGCAACACACCTGACTTAAATCAGTGGGTAATTAGCAGACTTGTGCAGAGAATGATGTCAAGCACAAGTAAGCTAATTAGTTCTGATGTGTGTCAGGTGTGTTCCAAATCATAAAATCATTAAAATCAGTATGTTTTCAACTTTTTACAGAAATCCATTCAACACCTTCAGACTTGGTCAAAACTGTCAAACATTCAATTATTCCAGGATTTTCGAGCCATTAAATGCCAGTTTTATTATTTTAATTCCTTTTTATCCATTTAAAAATATGTAAATATGAGATTTCTATAAAATAAATATCAAGAAATGGGATTTTGTTGGTGATTAGATTGTATAGATAAAAAATTAATAACAAAATGGACTTGATGTCATTAATATTTTTCTTCAGTTCCCTCCTCTGGTCTTTGTTGCCAAAAGTTTCACATTGACTTCCATTAAAACTTCATATTTTAATCTCACTGTTATTCCAGTTAAAAAAAAAAAAAATTTAATGTCACCAAAAGTAGTGACATTTGACAATCTTAATCCTACATGTTGAAGTGGTTTTCTATTAAACCAGATGAATCCTGGTATTGTTGACTGGTATATACACTCACCGGCCACTTTATTAGGTACACCTGCCCAACTGCTCATTAACACTTAATTTCCAATCAGCCA
>JBAMHX010000001.1:20304844-20320391 GCA_037177515.1 Pseudomugil tenellus
CTCAGATCATGCTCAAACTTTTGATCATATTGTCATATTGTCTATCTTATTAGATATTTTCTGTTATATTTTTCTTGAAAAGCTTAGTGGCTGAATCTATCCTTGCTCACCAATCAGAATGCAGAATACAACACATCACTAGTTTATCAAACACTGAAATATAACTATATACATTGTGGATACAATGTAGTAGGGGGAAAGTAATTGTGAAGCAGTATGCTCTTATATTAAACTAAACAATGAATTTAGCGGTTTGTTATCAGCTTGTTGAAGTTTGAGTTGTATTACCTTTTCTTCAAAGCATATTATTAAAAGTTTACACATATGGGATGCTTAATATTAACGGCTCCATTGTAGTCAAATGACTGTATTCTGTCATGCCAACTAGATAGCCTAAGTTTGTCATACCAAGAGTTGCACAGTAGATCTACATGGAGTGAGGGCTAAAGGATGAAGTCAGTCTTGTTATTAAAACATATGTGTCAATTGGTGGGTATAGTCTAATAAAAATACTGCAGTTATGTTAAACAAACATTGGATTGAAGGGGTTGCATAAAATGCATTCTTACATGCATCAGTTAATGGGTAAAATGGCAAGAGCTCTGAATGGGCTCCTGGGGCACTGCAGGGTGACAACAACAAGGTCCTTGCTTCGAGTCTCGGCTGGGGGGAGGTTTGAACAGTGACCTTTCTGTGGGGAGTTTGTTTGTTCTATCCCTGTATGTATGGGTACTCTGGATTACTCCCACCCACAAGACATGCATGTTTCGTTAATTGCTATGGTTAATTAATTATTTTAATTAGTGATTAATTTATTAATCACTTATCACATGTGAGTCACTTTGGATTAAAGCTGTATATTAACAGGAATCGGAAAACATGTATGAAAGGGTTTAAAGCAAAACCAGCCTTGAAAAAAAGTACTAACAACAGGCACCATTAAATTTGGCTATTGCTTATAGAGGATGTCTGTACAAGATCATTTTCCTTTCAGTTAAATTACTGTTTTATGAAAGAAGTAACTTGACAGAAATGGTGCCTTTAGACGGGAACTATTACATCCTAAACAAATGCACAAGGTGTAAACTGATGGTTGGGTTTAAGTAATTCAGTTATAAATATATTCTTGTTTTTTTTCTCTCTCAAGTAACATTTGTTTGGGTCTGTCAGTTCAAGCAGTTGCCTAAATGGTTACACCTGCAAGGACATCACACTCCATACAGTCCTAACTAGTCTTTACTTGTGGAGCTGGCAGGTAGTTCTCTCGCTCTCTCTAAGAGAAATGTAAAGATTCTCTGCAGAGTGATTTGAGCAATAACTGTGTGTGTCACAGTACACAGCTAAAAGCACTGAAGCATCTCACAGTGACTGGGTGCTACAACAGCTGCTGTTGTGGGTGTGTTAGGGGCCAACTGTCCACCATAGTGCTGGAAAGCCAGAAACATGCTCTTGGAAAGATATGAAGGCAAAATATATATATGCAAAAATAAACAGTTTAAGAGAAAAATCTTTAAGAAAAAAATAGTGTAAAATTCTAAATGCAAAAGCAGAAAAAACGCAATGAGGACGAATAGGTACAGACGAGCATACCCAATGAAAAGAGTGAGACGTAGAAAGTGTGCAAAAGTGAGATATAGTTCTCTGCATCTATATCATGTTTGCCCTTAGACCCTTAATACTCTATATGCTGCAGCATGCTTTGTTATTCATCTGTGTGGATGTTGATGTTTCTCATAAGCTACCACGTTTTGTGTGTGTGTGTGTGGGGGGGGGGAGTGTTGGAGAGAGAGAGAGAGAGAGAGAGAGAGAGAGAGAGAGAGATTCACCCTGAAGAAATCAAAGTGATTGTATAAGTTAAAATTGTAGTGTGCATGTGTGTGTGTTGTGTGTGTGTGGGGGGGGGGGGGGGTGAAAGCATGGTTAATAGTGAGAAAGGAGAAGTATCAGCAGAAAAGAAATGAAGGCACAAAGCATCTTATGGCAGCATACAAACTAGAGACAGGGTAAGTTAAAAGGAGAAGGAAACATATGACTGTGTCAGATAAAGAAAAAAGCTCTTTGAAATATGCACAGCAATGCGGGAAAACCGAATCCTGTTCATTAAGTTTTATGCTGTTCATGGATCACTCAGTTTAGTGTCTGTATCCTTTGTGGCTCTAGCAGATAAAGATGTTAAAGTTGTATCCAAAGATATTAAAAACATTTACTTTTATGAATGTTTCAAGGGAAAAAATATCTAAAAGGAAAAGGAAATCCCTGAAAACCTAGTTTCCTAAGTTTCTTCAGTAATTTATGCCAAGTTTTTAATAGCTAAAACACCCAAAGATCTATTCATTTTCCATAACTTTTGCAAGACTGCAAAATCCTCTTTCCTGCATCCACTCCTTGTTCTTTTAGGGAGATACTGAGTCATCCTCAGACCCTGTGAGGGGCACAATATTTCTAGCATATCCTGAGTGTCCCCTGGGAGGTCTCTTTGGCTCAATGTGTTCAAAAACACCTCACCTTTAAGGGATGAAGGAGGCATTCCAGACACCACCTCAGCTGGCTATTTTTGATGCACAGGAGCATCGGCTCTACTCTAAGCACTTCCCAAATGAATGAGATCCTCTCTCTGTCTCTAAGCGTGCACCCAGGCACTCTTAAGAAGAAGCTCATTTGTACCCTTGATCTCATTCTTTTGGTAACTACTCAGAACTCGTGCTCACAGATGAGCACAGAAATGCAGACCACGTCCCTATGACACACTAACTCTTTCATTTGAGGTGAAAAAAATGGCTGCAGTCCTGCAAAAAGTTTTGTCCACATTTTTCTTAAAGGTCTAAAGAGGGAATGAGAGAATTAAAAGAGGCATAAAAGAAAATGTAGGTATATTTCCAGATTTGCTTCATCATTTATCCAGGTGGCACACACTACTACTGAAGCAAATAGTTTGCAACTAATACATTTAGTCCACTCATTTTGACTGTAATATATTGAAGACAGAATAATCATAATCATAGAGCAATACTTTATATTTTCGCCACATGTTCCAAGAGGTTTTAAGAGTTTACTTCCTTGCAGTAATGATGCTACTTTAAATTCTCAAAGCTGTGGCAAATTCCTTATCATAGCCAAAAGTAGGCTAGAATATTGGTGAAATGGTTCAGATATATGATATTTGCAGATGTAATGTCATGCTGGAGGAGTTTTCTCACAGCAATCTCACACCGATGCCGTGGTACATTTGCTTGAGGCAAGTGGATAATTTCCTGCCTGCATGAGTTCAATAATGCTCTGGCTTGCAATGACATGCCAGACAAATATTATGGAAAGGGCACAGGAGACAAGGATGTCAACATAAAATTAGTTGGGTCAATGTTGTCAGGCATTCAGAGAAATGTAAACTTTGCCTGTTCCTGCTCAGACCATGTCTCATTTCAAAATCATGTCATCTGGCACCTCTGGCTTCAATCTGCACATTAAAATTTAAGCATATTAAATGTGTTATTACTGCAACAGTCTACAAAGAGGTATGACTCTTACTAGTATGTGTGGTCTCCAGCTGCTTGTGTTATGCATAAGAAACTTTCCTTTGAAGCCCATGCTGCTATCTGGAGGCAGTAAAACAGGTATCCATTGCAGCTGAAAAGTTGAATCATGCTGGATATTCTGATGGTGACTCAGACCTCACTCTACATAAACCGTGCTGAACTCAAAATCAAACTAAAAATTGCTTGTTGCATATGCAAAACTATGTTTTGATTTATAAAGATACTTGGTTTTTTACAGCCATGGACGATTTTCCTTTTACCAAAATGTGTTGTGAGACTACAGTCATGTGTAAGGCAATAGGTGACATGAATGATGGCACCAATTGTTTATAATCAACACTGCTAATTTTCACATCCTAAATTAGCCTCTTGTAAATCAATTCAGCAGGTGGTGAAAACTTGTAACCTTTAGTTGCAAAATTGCCCAAACTGGAATTCACAGTCATGTTTATAGTGCAATGAAATTGACTAGCAAAAATAGGGCCTTCTGTGAAAGGAGAGGCTGATAGGAGGAGAAGAGGGAGTGAGAATGAATGTGGAACATGACGAATGTGGAACATGGAGACAGAAAACAAAGAAACAGTTGCCCTGTTTCAAAGTAAGAAGGAAAAAAGGGAGAAACAGAACACAAAAAGTAAAGCCCCTCTTTTAGATCTCACAAAGAAATACAAACTTGTTTCGTTACCAGGGAGGGTGCTTTTTATTCCGGTGTTTCTATAGCAACTGTTTCTATGTGCCCATTTTAACGACCTGAACTGTTACTATTATGCAACATGTAAGAAAAAAAATACAGATGCCAAAACAATATCATTATTTATAATCATGCAGACAGACGTTCCTTTTTTATCCACCACACAAATATGACCTCAAACACAATCGCCTTTACATCAGGCAAGTTAAAGACGGCATGATGTGTTCACTTCATGGGCTTCCTCTGAAAAAAGATGAGGAGGGGATTTAAGGTGACACACAGTTAGAAAAATTGCACATATGAGAGATCTCATTCATGTCTTTGCTACTTTCCATTTCTTTCATGTTGTCGTCTTATTCCTGCATTGTTTTTACTGTATCCTGATCTGTAGTTGTACCTGTCAATGTATCTGTTCCTCTGTGATCATGCCACGTTGTCATTTTCAGGAAAACAGATTGAGAAAAAGAGGCATTACAGAGAACCTAGGACATCCATCATCTGCCGTCTGCTTATGTGTGTGCGTTTCTGTGTGAGCAAAGGCCCACGGCTCTTTAAATAACCACGTCATCACCATGCATGATTTAGCAAGAGATTTTAAATACGCACACAGGCGCACAGGATCATTAAACTCCGTAGATGCTGCCTTTTGCCTTCAGCACTTCCCATGACAACAGAATCCCATCAACACTCACACCTAACCTTTTGTTGCCGCAGTAATCACCGATTAACAGTCTGTTAGAAAAACAAGAAAAAGCAGAGGGGAGAGACTGAGAGAACGAAATGAGGTGAAGCCACGACAAAGAGAAAGGGGAAAATAAATAAGCAAGCAAATAAATACATACAGCATGTTAGAAGTGTGTGTGTGTGTTTGGGAGAGAAAAACACTCAGTCTCAGGTCAAATACGTCAAATATGCCTGCTCAGCATAAACTGTTCTACATGGCAGACTGTTGTAATTACTCTATTATGGCAACAATAATCATATTACTATGGAACTGCTCCTATTTAGTTTTAATAAAGAACTTCTAAGAGCTGCTGCAAGGTTCAAAGACCTGAGACAAACACAAACTATTGCTCACAATTCAAACCGCATTTAGTACAGATTTAAAAAGTTCACCACCAATTTTGAAGAAACTTTCAAATCGTCAGATCCACATCAGATTTCAAAAGATGACAAAATAAAACACGTAAAAAAGAAAAAGAATTGTGCAAACTCAAGACAGCTTGTGACAACCTTCCCATGGTTTTGGCCTCAGAGGGGTTTAACTCCTGAGGAGCATGACATCCTGTCACCATTGCCACCCTCAGCATTATGCATGAGTCTCCCTTTCATTTTAATCCCTGCACACAGAAACTTTCTGCTGCTATTGTTGAATGTTATTCTCACAGACTTTTTAAAGAAGAGAGACTGTAACTCTGTCTGCAGATGCAGTCAATGTAAAAGACTTGCAGGGATTATCCTTAAATTTCAATTGAAATTTTTCTCACTCTTGAATAGTTGTCTTATCGTTTGCTTGGTGTTGTATTTGTTTACAGACTTGATCAAATCAAATCAAGATTTTAAGCAACACAACTATTTTCATTGGTTTTCTTCTTCAAGCCTCAATCATACGTACGTTTTTGTTCAAATCCTGCAGGGAAAAGAAAAAGCAAAAACAGCCTCAGCATTTCCAGGAGGCGATGATGAGTATGGCTAACAATGGTACATGACTTTTGGGTTTTCGGAGAGTGGGCTCTAAAATTTTCTAACTGTGTGTCCAGTTTTTAAGCTATGTTCAGGCATTAAGATGTCTGTCATGGTTGTATATCTGGGCGAGTGGTAAAAATGTATTCAGCTGAGATTTGGTTGCAAACCAACAATTTTTGCGTGATTTGAGTGCATCACTAAGAACATCAAAGTTTTGCTAAAGGTTGCAATCCTGACCCTAATGGAGTTTTGGGAAGCAGAACGTGACCAAATTTGATTTCTTCAACCACTAATGGGCTCCTGTGAATGGTGAAGACTTCATATTTATAAAACAAAAGTGTGCTTTCTAAAATAAAAACAAAGTTGACAGCATGTGTATGTAATCTGTACGTGTGTAAAGTAGGGTAACTACATCATAAGAAGCTGAGGAAAATGCATGTAAATACATTCATATAACTGATCTGAGTCTTTTAGATATTAGGTCATTGTATTTTCTAACAATTATTGATGGTGAATGAGCAAAGAAGGGGTAAAAGGATAGATGTGGATTGCATCAACAAAAGAGGGATTGGTACTTAAAGGAATTAAAACCTGAACAGAGATGAGAAATGAACTTATTGAATTCTCATTAATAAGTGACAGCACAGAGAGAGATGGCTGCTTACGGAGACACAATGAGCAGAGAGATGAGAGCGGGCTGCTTCGTACAAACCATTTCTGTGATGTTGATGTTGAAAACGTACATCAAGTCCTCACCACAAACTTAGAATGTATTTAAAATAATGACTTTGGAAAATAATGCATGTAATTAGAGAGTTGAATTTTAAAAAATAAATAAAAATAACACCTCAAGATCCAGATAGAAATGTTTAACAGTATGGAAATGTGTTATGCTCAGGGTTGCTACATTATAAGTAAAATTTTAGACATATACTACAAAATATGATTTGGTTTGATGATAATCTACATTTTGAGGTTTAAATTCTGTCTTCATGCCTGCTGCCATGCAAATGGAGAGGCTTGCTAAAGTTCCATATGCCTTGAAGATTTTCTTGTAATTTTTACTTCTGTGTAATCATTTTGAAAGTTTAATTTTCCTTTGGGAAATTAAGTACATTTTTTTTAGAGCTTTAATAAAAGACAGATTTTCCATGGTGGGCTGGCATGCTGTGTTGATAATGCTGTATATGGACATTTAGTTTTACATTTGTGATGGAAAATAGCTATAAGCTGTGATCAATGCTCTCTCTCTTTTCCAGAATAAGAGTCCAAATGGGTGTTTTATGCCTTGGGCTACACAGTGGTGGGGTGGTTATCACTGTCGCCTTGCAGTAAGGTTTGAACCCTGGCAGGGTTTTTTTCATTTGCATGTACAAGTGTGGGATCTCTCTAGGTAATCTGGCTTCCTCTAGCAATTGT
Organism: Pseudomugil tenellus; assembly: GCA_037177515.1. Classification (NCBI taxonomy): domain Eukaryota; kingdom Metazoa; phylum Chordata; class Actinopteri; order Atheriniformes; family Pseudomugilidae; genus Pseudomugil; species Pseudomugil tenellus. The sequence goes on from JBAMHX010000001.1 coordinate 20,312,174, forward strand.
CATAAAAAAAAACATAGCATGTTAGGCTAATTGGTGTCTCTAAATTATCCTTGGGAGTGAGTAAGAGTGGTTGTTTGGAAACAGAGAGATGTACTCTGCCTCTCTCCTAATAGCAGCTGGAATGGGCTCCAGCGACCCTGCACTGGCTTAGGGGTTATAGACGAAGGTGTATTTTTTTCTTGAACTTTTCCACACCAATGGAGCTTCTCTTAAGTTTAGACAGGCAAATAGTCACAGCAGTTTACCGTTTGACCCTGTTATCCTTGACTCCTGTCCCAGTTATTATAATACATTCTACAAGGGGCCTGCAGTTCTCATTACATCGCTTTTTCATGTTAAATTGAAAAAAAAACCCTTCTCTTCCAAGAAAAAAATCCTAATTTTTTTGTTGTTTTTTTCCTTTTTATCTATTAATTTTTGCAGACGTTTTTTCATGTATTAAATTGCTCTGCAAAATTGTCACTAGACTTCTTCCTACCAATACACCCTGATTTAAATCAAGGTTATGGGAGGTTATGGATCTCTGTCTCTGCCTGCTTCTTGCTCACTTGCGCTGCACTTGAGTGGAGCTGCTGCCAAATGCAAATGTGTATCACATTAGATCTGACACTGTCCAAAATGAACAGTTTTTTATGAATACTATATAAGTACAATGCAGTTTATGAACATTCAAAAGCCCACATTAATATTCTGTAACATAATATGAAAAAATATATTTAATGTTCAGAGAATAATGTTGTATTGGAGAATACAACATAAGTACAAAATAAGTTTGTCAAAATGCAAAAAGAACAGTAGTGTTCCTTAAAGGTTCAGCTATTTACATCTAAAGAGCTTTTGGAATCAGTAAATTGGAAGTGAAAAGTAGCCTCAAGCTATGTTTGTTTTGTTGAGGTTTCAGTACAGCCTTTAAGTGTTTGATTAGCTCTAGTGATGTATACAGCAAGGCCCGTTTATTTGCACAGCACAAAGTGCTTTACAGAAAAATAAAACAAAACACAGGCATGGTTTAAAAATAAAACAATAAAGAAAATAAAAAAAAATTACAATTAAAAATGATTAAAATCATAATCAATTCCAGATCAAAGCTTAAAATAACTAAAAACGACAGAAATGCAGCTCAGAACAGGAAGGTCTTTAACATAGATTTAAGTCAACTGAGTGTTTCAGCTGATCTGAAACACAGTAATGTTGAACATATTGTTTTGGAGCTTTGGTCTTGTTCTGATATTGAACTAAATTAGAAATGAAAAATAGCTAAAAAAAAAAAAAAAAAAAAAAGCACTCAAGCATTTATCTTTAACATGTTTTTAATGTGCTTACCATGGAGTTGATAGCTTAGCTAATGAAAATATTTAAATAAATCCTACAGTAAGATAAAGCGACGTGGTAAAGTCTTTTGGTTCTGTATTATCCACATTAAAAACATTCTTAATCCTGCCTGATTCCACATTTACATGCTAAAACAGACTTCTTCATTCACAGCACTACAGGGAATACTAAAATGTGGTCAAATACCCAATAAATTGTGTAAAATAAAATTAAATGACAGTTGCTGTTTGGAAAAAGTTTTAAAAAATCAATGTATCTAATCTTATAAAGTCATGAGCACTATAGCCCAACTTTAAGAACACATGTAAGCATCTGTTTGTATTGATCATTAAACCCAAGGATGCAGCTTGTGCTGCTCTGTTGGCTTTGAGTTGTAGGCCAGTATTATACTCAGCCACTCAGCCAGCTAGTCAGTCATCCAGTGAGCTCTTTCATCAACCATTCAGCAAGCCAGTCGGTCAACCAGCACTAAGTCTGTCACCCAGTTATGCGGTCAGTTAGTCAACCAACCTTTATGTCAATCTGTCAGTGAACCAGTCAGGCTGACTGACAGGAAAACAGCCAATTATTGAAACCTTCCAGCTGGTTGCTGGTTAGAGAAGATGTTTTCAAGATTATGGTAAGTGCAAACCACAAGACTCATTTACTTCATGATTTTTAAAAAAGGGGAAAAAAATGATATTGCTACTGTTTGTTGTTATTGTTTACTGTTTTCTTTCAATTTCTTCTTGTCGCTTAGATGCTACTATTGCAGTGAAAGCAGACATTTACATGCTAATGATCGTAGTCATCATTTACATGCGAGTGTGCTTTCCATTCGTAAACAGGCTGCATTGCAGAACAGGAGTCCCTACAAATAACTGGGCAAAGGAAAGAAATAAGGGGGGAGAACATCCTGCATGAATGTTTGTTTTATTTGGTTTGACAGCTTGTTGACAGCGCTGGCTTGTTTTTGATGCTGTCAGACGATTATTCATTTAGAGCAGAATGCAGTTTGGACCACGGAGCCTATTAAATTATACACATTGAACAGAACAGCTTGCGCACTATGTGCCCTGTTGAAGCCGTGCTACAATGTCACATAAAAGTTTGTTTCAGTTTAAGCCCACAGCTGTGGGAGGGGCACTACATCTGTGCGTGATGGGGATTGCTGAGAAACAGTTAAATCATGGATGGACTGTGCTTGTTAACTTTAAAGAGTTCATTTACTATGAAGAGAGATCCATTAAACAAAATCACATTTTAACTGGGGGAGCTTTGTTGTTAGTGTGATGTGACAGTGAGGAAGTAAAAGAAAAAATTTTGTCATTCACAGTGCAAGAAAGACAGTCTAAAACAGACTGATCCCACTAGGGGACTTTGTGTGGTTACTATGAACTGACATTTCTGCTGTGATGGAACCATAAACTAAGATGGAAGGATCCTCCATAATGTCACAAGTAGGTTTCTGAAGAGTTGAATTGAAGCTCAGTGGGCAGTTCCCACTGTTGCCATCTTGGCAGCATTGCATGTGTCGTCACTCCGGGAAAACACAAAATTTGGCAAAGACATGGATCTGAGAGGGGGAGACTGGGGGCGGATGATTGGCATTAATTAAACTCTGAGCTGCTTGTAGCCAAAAGAGACCTGAACCAACCCAGAGGCTAACAGGAGCTAACCAGCTAACAGATAGGTGAGCTAAAGCTCAGGTTGGTGTTAGCATTTACATGAGACCAAAGTAAAAGTTATTTCAAGTGCAAAAGCTTTGATGATCCTATGACAGAAAGACTATAGAAGGTAGAATCTGGAAAGACATTTAGTTGATACTAAAATTGACTTTACAGGGACTAAAACTATTTTTATTACATAAATTATATAAATTCCATAATAAAAAATAATTAATACACAAACGTCGGCTGTAACTAAATATAGAAGCATACTATTTTATCATCCATATCCAATTATTTTTATCTGATCAAAAAGATATTTTACTAAATCTTACAGTATAGTGAGAAATAAGTCTTATTTTCTACTTAAGCTTTTTAAGATTAGTTCTAAGATGAGTCTGTACTAAATTCTGCTTTGTACTGGGACTAATTCTGACAGTTGAAATGTTTATCACTATAGTCATGTCACCTGGCAGGGCACACTTTATCATCCCATTAGACCTAGCTAGGTGATTGATGATCCCAGAAAAAGAGTGGTTCATACGCAACAGCACTAACAAATCATTCTGCATGATAGTTGCATGAAAATTTGTTTACATTCCTGAGAAACTGTACTGAACTCTATGAAGCACATTCTCTTTACAGATGGCAAGCAAAGCCATGTTGAAACAAGACCAAACCTCAATATTCTATACAGTTTGTAGTGTTTTCCTGCTTAAATTTAACTAGTTTTAGTGCCTGAGCATAACCAAATGCTTAGCCTAACCTAAGCTTCACCAAATTGCCACACGAGACTGAAAAGAGACAAATACTGTTGTATAAAACCAAGTCAAAAAGCTACGTTAAAACCTGGAAGTCAACCTCAGGTGTACAAAGTCTCTGTTTCATGTATGTAAGACAGGGTTTGCTTCTGGCATGATATATTGCTGCTACCTGTGTGTGATGTTACTGGCTTTGGCAAAATGACAGTATTTGATACCTATAAATAAAAATGGATTGGAGTGACATTATACAAGTAAAATTGAAAACCTTAGCATTCAAGTAGCTGAATGCATCGAGTTCAATCCAATTTTCTAATCCCCGTAGAAGTGACTGATTTTAGGGCAGAACATGCTCAGACAACAAACCTGGCACGACATATGAGAAGTAGAGAGCATGGAAATGTAGGAGAGAGAGAACAGGGCATGAGTCCAAAGGGCAATTCAGCACAGCAGCCTAATACTGTGTTGTCCAGATGGTCTGGCCTTATTATGGGGAGTGTATGTTTCTGTAATGAGCACCACAACAGTAAGTCCTGTGACCCACAAATATTTATGTTTTTTATGAACTAATTGAACTTTACTTTTGAAAAGTGTTTAATTCACCCTTGTATTTTTAAGAAGTAATTTGTAGATACATATTAACACATATTATTCAACACCACAAATATAAGTATTTTCTGACAAATTATGTTTTCTGTCTTGCTAAAATAGGAATGCTGCCACATTAAGCCATTATTTGTGAAAAAAAAAAACCTAATGTACCTTCTCTTACCATCTCTTGCCCTCTTCTGACACTTTTTGTCTATTGCCTTCCAGTTACTGACAGATTAAATTCACTTCTTCTTCTCTCTTATGTGAGCTGTGGATATAAGCTTCCCTTGGGCTATAATGAAGCCTTTAAATGTTCCAGTGAAAAATGTACTTTGAATGGTGATGGCTACAGAAATTACAGCATTTATTTATAGATAAACAATCAACACAACAGTTTCAGAAACTCAAATTTAGACTCTAAGTCACTTACAGGGAAGCCACGCTGTCACTGTACCGTCAAAGTAGCTTTTGGTGATTCAGCTGATGTGGTGCACTGCAGCATCACAATAGATGGTTAAAACGGATATTTTAATCTGCCTCTGCACAAAGTTCCTATGGACGTAAGTGCCCCCTTGACTTCAAAATCCACTCTAGGGATATGTAGTCAAACTTTAAAAGTTCTGTTTAATAATTGTTCTTTAAGCACTTTGACACAAAGGAGGCATTGATCCGGGTTAAATTACTTCACAGGGGGAATGATTGTTTCTTAGTTATTTTATCTGCTTCCAATTATTGATATTGAGCTGTGGGGAGAAAGTAGTGGAACCCTTGGGGCTGCGCCTGTAATATTGGAAGTTGATTATCCTTGAACTCCTACAGCACAGAAGTGTGTACACCACTGTGCAATATCAATGAAATGGCAAGTGATTTTTAAAAAATCTGGTCTTAATAAGGAAGGTGAGGACCCCCGTGTTGTCCAATGAACCTTAAAGCACAATCATGCTTATAGAATAACTTGTGAACAGCACAACTTCCCTAATTAGAAGCAGACTGTGTCTGTCTGTGTGTTTGCATCGTGAAATGAAATGGAAAAATGCTGCACTTGGAAAAGCACTGCCAGGGGAAAAAGGGAAACTGATTGCGAATCTTTAAAAAGACAGAAAAGGGCAGTAAAATTTGCAATGATATAAAATCCAGAGACACGTTTCTGTAGTAATCAGGGGGTATAGTGAGAAATAGTACCACTAATCAGAGTACCAGTGGTTGTCGTTCTAAATGATGGCATGGACAATGGCCTACTTGTAAAATCTAACCCTGGAAAAACAGACAGACAAGTTGCTTAGATTGGGTTCTGGGGCTTTTTGAAGAGCCCATAATGTCAAGTTCTACAGGTAATGTAAAGAAAAAGTCTACCTATCCTCTGACACAAAAAACTGAACCAAAGTAAAATGTGATAAAACACTATGAAAGCATAATCTTTCATCTGATGAGATTAGGATTAATATGTTGGACTTTTTTTTACATCCAACTTATTTGTTGTGAACAGTGCCAGAACTAACACACTAATTACTAATGGAAAACCTCACAAAAATAGAGGTGGCAGTGCTATGATATGAGAGTGTATTAGTGCAAAATGTCTTGGACAGATAACATATATAGATGACACTTTAAATTTCTGTCGATGCCAAAACTTGGTCTGACAGGATAACCATTAATCTATAGAAGCTTGGCAGAAGTCCACGTGTAAGCTTGGCTAAGATGGTAAGTACAATGTCAAAATCACTCAAATGTTTTTACAGAAGAACCAAGTGAAAACATTTACTATAAATTTGACGTACCTTTTAGGTATTTTAGTTGAGAATCATAACTTCTTTATCATAGAGCAAAATAAAACTGAAGAATGAAAACTCATCTCTAGACGTATTGAAGATTATAGATGATGAAACAGTGAAATTGTTAAATTGATCTTTAATTAATGTTTCCTGTTAAGTCTTGTGCATTTCTGTACAAAACATTTTAAGTTATTTGCTTTAACAGTGAGGAACCTAATTAGAAGCAATTAATCTACTGTAGACATACAAAGGGGTCTAATCTCCCCTTCTCACACCAACCCACTCACACAGAGAAGCACACACTTAGAGAACACACACAAAGAAGACAAAAAACACTGACCTGTAAGCAAGTGAGAGATGTAGGACTGAGTACTGTGTGTGTGTGTATTGTGGATGCAGCGTTATCCACCTTATTCTGTCCACAGCAACACTCCCCACTCACTGGATTAGCTAGTGGGCTTTGTCAATACACTGTAGAGAGGTGGGTGAGAGGGGAGGCTATGTGTGCAAGTGAAAAACATGAAAATGAAGAAGGAGAGCTTTTGCATGTGTCAAATTGGGAAAGTTGGGGGCGGTGGTAAGAGGAGGGACCGTTTCATTTAGATAGGAGAAGATTGAGTGTATCGCCAGTGACTGTATATATTTGTGAGTCTGTGTTTGTTTTCGTGCAGGGTTTTGATTTGATATTCATAATTTCATACAGTCTTTGTAGATAAGAAAACACACAAAAGGAGGCTGAGAAATGCCTGAAGATCCATGGGTTTGTTAGTGTGTCTGTGTGATTGCACAGGTCTGCGCATGTGTATGGACATTCCAGTCATTGTTGTAGAAAGCATGGCAACGTGCTGGGTGTAGGAAGGGTTGCAGAATACTCTTATTTATCAATACCTTCCATATGCTTGCAGCTTTGACTAGACAATAAATTACTCGCTCTAACGTTCCATTCCGGCTTTTTAAATGGCTGGATTCTTTCCTGTAGTGTAACTTACAGAAAAAGACAGAGGAGTGTAAATCCATTGTTGGGATGGAGAGACAGAAGAATTGAAGAAGAGTGGCTTGTGTACTTAAAGTGTATTTTCTAAACAGTTGTGTATGTGTTTCTTCCTGAAAAATACCATGTCCAATCATATAAAATGTCTTGCTGGCTTTTCTTAAGGTTTGCAAAAACATTCTGTATTACAGATTTGCAACAGAAATGTGCTGTACTTGTTTATATTTCAACCGTTACCACTTCAAAACACGTCTCATTTTGATGCTGAAATGTTACATAAAACACACTTTGCTTCCAAAGCATCTTAGTTTGACTTCTCAATTAATGAGTAGGAAGTCAAAATGGAGGGAAAACACAGGAAAAATACAGAGCACAATGAGAAGAGAACCGGAGTTGCCTTTAAGACAGCAACAGAGGGAAAAAAGACCCATCCATCCTTCTACAATAACATCTAATACAGTCAGAGTAAAAATTTATTTATATGTTCATTTTCTATTTTTGAATTTATTCACTTTGAGATTTCTTTTAGTAGAAAGATTACCTGGGCTCCAGTGCTTGTTTGGAGGAAGCAGGACGGGATGGCTGCTCTTTTTGTTGAACAAGAATGTGTTTGCACTTCGTTATACAATAATGTTTGGTTCCTGTTAAACCAAAACGAATCATTCTCAGATTTTACAGTTTATTTACATTACTGCTGCCCAAAATAACAGATTAAGAAGTCAACGGATCTTAGAGTATGCAAGCGTATCAACAAAAGTTACAATCTGCATTTTGGTTGGATTTATTTAGTGATTTTGTCACAATGATTTGTGACCTTATTGTTAGAAATTGCTAATTGTATTTTATTCTAAAATAAAGCGGAAATGATGAAAAAGTTAATCGATTAATTGGTTTTTTGATGTGGAATCTCCCGTGTTGTGCACCTGTGAAGACATAGATGTAAGCAGTTTAATCGGATAATGTTTCTGGGTAAGATATGTTGAATATGTAAGGAATTAAATATCTGTACTTGTTTTGATTTGTGTCTCAAGAATAATTTGGCAAAGTGGGTGAATCTTGATTTAATTTTAGTATGATTAATTGAAGAAATTCTAATTTGTATATATATATATACATATATATACA